>RBZT01000797.1:0-38228 GCA_003693705.1 Polymyxa betae
AGATTCTAATGGTAGTCTGTTATTAACAAAAACGGGCAGAGTCAGGATTCCTTTAGAAGCTAGGGATCTGAGGGTGAGATTGTGTAACGTCGCTCATGCGGGTGGCAATAGTGGGCATTTAAGAGATTGCCGACTTGACTCAGAGAGTCATCAGATAGAGCTACTTGTAGATTAGAAGGGATTATCCCAAACAGAGAGTACTTGGGAGCCCTTACAGAATCTCTGGAAAGATGTTTCTGTCTTAGTCCAGAAGTATCATAAGAGTTTAAAGTTGTCTCGCCACCCATTGGCAGACATGGTCCTAGAGAGTATTAAGAAGTGGACTTTGCTTTAAGTGGCATGCTTTTCCATTAGAGCCCTGATGGTTTTTAATGCCGCTGCTTACTGTAATTTCCCAGGTGCTTCTTGTTCTCGGGGAGTGTAACAATATTGGATATTGTATGGCTATAATTTACGCATACTCTGGCTATCAATCAACTCCGATGAATTTCTGGATTTACTAAGGGCTTGAATACGCATATAATTAATAGAGATTCATCTTCACTAGTTCATCGTGCAATCGTCTCAGGCTTGAACGACAGATTGCCACAGACTGGCGCCTGACTGCCTAGGAGGCCAAGTCCTTATAGCTCGACTGGAGTACAGTCAAACGCCTGACAGCAGCACTGTCAAAAATTACAAACCTTATTTTCTTTAATATACAACTATGTGTGGGGTCGGTTCGGGATCGAACCGACTCGGGTGACTAGTCCGCAGATTGGTGTTTGTGGTTGGGGCTGTACGACGATGTTTTCTGTGTAGCAATCACCGAAGCGTCCTACCTCGCTCGATCACCGACACGCTGACGCGGGTACCCATGTGATGGGCTAACAGTTGTCACCCCCAGCGAAGGATCCCCGTAGCAATCACCGAAGTGTCCTACCTCGCTCGATCACCGACCCGCGGACGCGGGTACCCCGGTGATGGGCTCACAGTTGTCACCCCCAACGAAGCCACGGCCCACGCCTAAAAGCCCTTCAAATTTGGCGAATTTTCATTTTTCAATGTAACGTAAAGTCCGCGAGCCCGAACGTACCAGTATAGCCCCCCACGATGCCACAGACCACGCTTAAATCGCGAATAAATTTCGCGAAATTTCATTTTTCAGTGTAACGTAAAGTCCGCGGGCCAGTATGTCCAAAGTTGGCCGAATCCGCTCGCAAAAAACGTGACGTTTTCAGTGATTTTTGAGAGAGATACGTGATTGCAGTCTCGAACCCTATCACAATGGACAGGTCGTTGACTGACACAGTCGACGAAAACCCTAATTTGCAATATTCGTTTTTTCGTACTGGCCCAACTTCGTCAATATTTGCGTGACGGCGTCGAAATTTTCCAGATCCAGGCATAATTTGTCCCGAAGCCAGTACGACCAATCCGTGGCGCGTTCCGTGACGGTCTCCGTCCACCTATAGTTTCTGACTGGCGACAGACTGGGGACCCTGTCGTCGGAAACCCTAATTTTTCAGATTTTTGTTTGCACTGGGCCAACACGGTCAATATTGCCGTAATACAGTCGAAATTTTTCCGAATTCGCACACCTTTCGATACATCTACGACAACCACCGTCCCGAGTCCAGTACGACCGAATCCGTGACGGCACGGTCCAGTCCAATCCAAAGGCACACTTGATACTGAAAGATCAGGACATCAGTACTCAGACAGCGGGCCTCCAGGACGGGGCCTCGCGGCTCGGGAATACCGACCCGTGACTGAGCCCGATGACTGGCAAGGAGGCCGATGAGACTTGGCTCGACTGGCATACAGTCAACCACCTGACTGGCACCAGTCAAAGTTAGCAACCTTACTTCTTTTAATATATAATTGAATCCGAAAAGTACGAGCAGAAAAAACATGAGGATAAGCTGCAGGAATTTATGGCTAAGCGTGTCCACGATCCTGGAAGCTTCAAACCGTATGATAGGTCAAAGGACCCGAACCACACATACAAGCGATCAGGTTATTATGGAGTTGATGCGCTTTCTAAGCATTTGGAAAGTGGAAGGGACGCCATCCGCCAGTTCAAGACCGATTTTATGCATGCATCATTAAAAGTAAGTTTTCCATATTGTTCCAGCATTGATGTTAACCTGTCATAGAATATGGCGAGAACCTTAATTGAGGCCTTAGATTGTGAACCTGGAGGATCTGGACTGGTATTCGATGTTAACGCTCGGGATGCCGAAAAACAGTTGAGCAGACTGCCCCAAAATTGGGGAGAATCAGCACCTTTGCCCTGGGCACTCTCAAAAGGAAGCCGTTCAGAAATCCTGAAGCGATTACAGAGCTTAAGAAACCCTGAGAGTAAGCAACATGACAATGTGCTTAGTCCATCACTAACTATGCCCTCAGGGTCGCCTGAGCTATTCCACCCATATGTCTCATCGTCTGTTCTTGTTAAGAATGCTCAGTGGCATATGATGCTGCAGGGGCTGTTCAAATTCTTGACCCGAGGGCAATTCGGTCTAGAAAACGGTGCAAAGAAATTCGAGAAATCACTTTATTTGTTCTTTGATAGGCTATCCGAGTGTTTGTGTTTGATCATTAAACGCTCATAGTTGGCAACAATGCAAGTCAAATTGACCGAGGCGCTGTCGAAACTGGAAGCGGTACTAGTTCTGTGCTCACAACTATTATCTGAATCAAAAATTATCATAGCAAATGCCAAGTATGCTACTAACCCTTCCCATCCATTTCTCTCTACATATCGTGTCGCACATTCTGGGCCACTGACAGGAGCATCTTTGAACTTTTGGTCGGAAAGGTTCATGAGACCGGCGAAGTCCATGAACCATGCTACCGGGGGTCAGTCTGTGAACATCCTGAAGAATTTCACAGAGCAAGTTGCAGTGTCTTGCTTTAAATATTTCGCTCACAATAATACCATCCTTTGACAATTTTGATGTGGGGTCCATGATTCAGGTATGAGCACCACTCCCGATTTTCCCATAACTCAGATAGAATCTGGACGTTTGGGGATTGCGGCGATGTTGATGATGACGATGCACTGGATAACGCTGAAACATTTCCAGTTGTACTCAAAGGAATGACTTGCAAATTGGTAGAATGTTGTTTCTTTTGTTAACCATAATGTATTAATGAAATTTATAGGGAAACTTCATGAGGATCTGTTCCATAAAGTGGAACCGTACCGTCGTGCAGTCTTGGCTTACAACGCAAGCTTGAAAAAGCCTTTCAGCCCGGAGACGCTTCAGCAGAAACCAATTCAGTTTTGGCAACAGAACCAGGACGAACAGGCCAGGTTTTTATCTTCTAGCGGATTCGACGAATCGCTGACACAAGAGTTAAAAGGTAGGTCAAATGAGACCGAAATTAGCGTTTGCATATTCAGAATCTATCTTCGACTAGCATGATTTAGAGAATTTCAGTTTTTTTTGGAGAAAATAAACAGTGTTTGCCTTCGATGCTGATATGGTGTCAACTTTGTCGACTTAGCATCTTATAAAAGCATTCTATAGCATAGTCATTCCTTTGCAATAGGCCAGTTCAGCACCACAAACCGTTTGACTCACCGGGGTAAGCTTTTTCGAGGACGAGATTATGAAAGAACAAGAGAGCTAAAACAAGCAACCATATGATGCAGGTTAGGGTGACTGCAACTTCTAGCAAACCAGATATATGGTTTGGGGCTGCAATTTGGTTCACAAAGATAAGGATTAAAAGCAATACCTGTGCCAGGCAAATCGCATTTGTCGAGTGGTATCGATCACTCCATAATCCTAAAGTTGGCTGCACCTTCCATGAAGAAACCGGCTTGCCCAGAATCCAGGCAATGACGACTGCAGAAAATAAGAAATGGTCCCAATGGGTTTTATGGAAGCCGTAGAGCCAGTGAATATAATGCTTGGGAAAAAAGAGCGACAGAAAGGGTATTCTGCTATCAGAACTGGAAGAACAGAAGACAACAGCATATTCTGAGCACAATAAAAGCTTCGAGAGAACACCCAAATGGATGAATTTAATCACGATTGTTTTATTTTGGTTATGTATTACATCCTCATCTTCATACGTTGTCGAGAAAAAAAGCCAAAATGAAAGGACAGTTGCAATTGTTTTCAACAAACGGATACAGCCGATAAATTTTGAGCTTAACAAACGATGCTGCTAAAACAAATGGTTAAAATGATGTTGATAGAAATGACCATGTCTGTGACACCGACGACGGCTGCGGTCCAGCACTACGATTTAACTTAATAAGAAGGAAGACGACATCGACCACATTCAAGACCGCGTTCAACAACTACGCCGATGACAGCTCAAATCTGACCACGACTGGGTTGACGACGAAAACGACCAACACCTCTATGGTGACCACGACGACGACCCACACCTCTATGCTGACCACGACGGCGACGACGCCGTCCACGAACCAGACCCGAGAATGACGGCGACGATGCCGAACACGACATGTTATCTAAACTATTACTATATCCAGAACTTTTAAAGATAAACCATAAAATATTTTTTGAAAAGCAAAATACAGTGAAGAACCTCTGACGATGACGATGCCTACCTCCATACCGACCTTCCCTTCGACGGTTTAGTACGACGACGATAGCGACTATGATGCCGACCAAGACCCCGATGGCAAGGTAAGACAGCGATCGACGACGCCCACGATTACGACGCCCACGATACGACCCCAACGATACGACAGCTTCGACCACAACGACGTCGGCCACGATACCGACGACGGCGGCCCAGAACGACGACGACCACGATTAGGCCACGACAACCGCGACTATGATGATGTCCAAGACAGCGACCCCGACGCGACGACACGACAACTTCGACCATAACGACGTTGGCCACGATACCGACCACGGCGGCCCAGTACGACGACGACGCCGGCCACGATTACTCTCTAACAGACTATCACGATTATGATAACATCCACAAAAACCTTTATAAATGCTAAATTCAAAATATAAAGCAAACCATAGAATATAAAAAAAAAAATCAACACCTTTATGATGACGATCATGATGATCACAATCATGTCCACCAATCCAGCAGCATATTTGGGCGATGAAGGCGACCAAGACGACGGTCCGACATCACGATGGCAAAAAACGACCACGACTGAAGTCCAATGAGAGTCAATAACGTCCATGATTACGACCCGACGACCGCGACGACCATGATGCCTACCTCGACAACTATAACGACAAGCACGACGTCCACGACGGCGACCTGGTGCGACGATGATGACGAACGTCCAGCAGCCCAACAATGATGGCAGCCACGACTACGATTGCGAAGTAGCCCGATGATTAGCACTAAATAGTGTCCTGCATACAATCATAAGCATTAAACCATAAGAAGTTGAAAGACGATGAAATTGAAAAGTAAAAAGAACGTCGACATTTCATTAATAAACATTCCTGAATACATTTGCAGTGAAGAGTGTTCGAATCTGGATGATATTATTGAATATAGTACTGCTAAACGACGCTTCTTCGTCAGATACCAGAGGACTGAGCATACCAATAAAGGCAGCGACAGACGCTGATATTAAAATGATGAAAAGGCAGGAGGCGAAAGGAAAGTCCTCTATTTTTCGGGGCCTCCGCTCCACTCTATAGCGCTTATCTTCAAAATCGCAGAGGAAAACGCAGGAATTTGGCAGATCGCAGGAATATGCGTGGAATACTCAGTTTATTGAAGGAAAGCTCCAGAAAGGGCAGACAATTGGCGTTCCTGTATATGCAAACATTCTGTTGCAGATATTGATGCGACAGCGGTCTCTTGCTGACACAACCATAAATGAGCAGGCATGAATGACGACGACCAATTTGATGAAATTTTGTGAATCTATACAACTTACTCCATTATCTAAAAATTAACGTCTAAGATTTATCTACGAAACGCAGGATCGCGTATAGCATATAATGTCTAGGAATGAGAGCAAGCGCGTGAGCAGGAATCGACTCGCGCTAACAATGAGTTGGGATCTAATGTTGAGAACCCTAACACGAATGCTCCACGAAACGGTCAGTGTTTGGATTTCTTCACACATTCGTAGTCTAGCAGTCTTTTTCTGCAACGTTGACAGAACAGGCACACCGCATGCCTCTCTACGCTGTTGGATATTTAATTCCTTCTCGAGAAGAACATAGTGGATGCGCATAAATATTGTCTTCTGCATACGGAATCGTCGACAGAAAGTAGCGCATCTCGAATACAGGTTGATTCGAAAAAATTGTCAGCAAAAAGACGAGCGTCAGCTTCTGATCGCTTTGTTATGAGCGCGCCCAAGTTTAGATCCACCAGGACCATCGCCAGTAGTTGACAAACTGCTGCCGCTACTGGACGATTCTTCGTCGCTGGCCAGCTCTTCCATGAATCCACGTCGACCAAAGAGGTTGAAGGCTTTCATCTACAAAGTGTTGCATGTTTGACATTTACAAAAATCTTTTAGTTACTGGGACATAGCCCAGCTCCCGCTGTTTGATAGGCTATTGTGACCCGCAGCAGGCTAAAACCCAATCAAATATACCAACAGCTGGAGATGCTCTAATGTAAGCTGAGCAATAGATAAATCGGAAACGATTCAATTAAGGGTTGTCATCCAATTCATAATCAAGCTTTTGACAACGATCCAGAGCAAGTGGATCAGGGATACGAAGTGGTGGCAGGTTGATTTCCGGCAAAGCAGTCATAACAGCAATGAATACGTCCACGAGCCCGAAGAAAATGTTCACGAGAAACATAATTGCTTGATCGTCTCTTAGCCTCGGCACTGTGATTATAGTTTTATGGGTGCCGCTAATCTTTTCTTCCTGAATCTGAATCTGAAAAAAAACGATTCTGAAATTTGAAATGAAACTGAATCCGATTGTGAAAGGGTTACAAAATCAACTAGGTATTTGAATCTCAATAAAGCAGGCGACTAGTCACACGGGACTCTAACGGGGTGCTATCTGAATCTGAGTCCCTCAAAATCAGCGTTCCGAAAACTCTCTAGTGTGGCCACCATTAGAGAGCCATTGGAGTAGAGGGTAGGGGGTTGTATACTAAAATTTATTCGTGTGTAGCGTTGCTTATTTGTGTGGCTCGACCAAGGAAGGATCTTGCATATGTCATTGATGGGTTTCCGAGCCCCGAATTCTGGGTAAAACATTGGGAGTCGTTGTGCTTAGAGTCGGGATGGAGTCTGCATGTCCCAGATTTCTTGCTGGTTCAAGTTAGCCATGAGAATGGCTTCACAGACAGAATCTTCCACCTGGCCTTCTCGAAATTGCAGCAACTTTGGGATCTTCGAAACCGTGGTGTCCTTTCGCGTAGGCTGCAGTTTCAGTGGAGTCTTGTGGTAGGCCCCCCAAATTCTTATTGATGATAACCGGCTCGTTGCGGTGGCGGAGTTTGGTGAGGCCTGAACATTGGAGATGTAACTCGAAATATATTGCGGATTCTTTGTTTGTGACCAGAATTTCACCCAGGCTCGAACTCTACTGCCTCGCCCGTTCGGCTCATGCTTATAGCATTGCTCATTGAGCATAGCGTAAGCAGTTGTCAGGTCGATAACAGAGCTTAGTTCGTCATCGCCGAGAAAAGACATATAAGATTTCGTTCTCTCTGCTTGTTTTTTTGGAGCTCGTCTTTGATAACAACCGGAATGCAATTGCCATTGTCGTCTTTAGGTTTTAAGGTACCTAAATATCTCTCGTGCAGCACACGGCCTTTATTTCACCTTCGACAGTTATTGTTTTTTTAGAGATCTGATTGTCGTGACAGGAGAATGACTTTCTTATTGGACCAAATGGACAAATTACCGATATCTTTGGTGCATTGGAAAGTCAGTTACAAGAGCGAGAAAGTATTTTCTGAAAACCGCTTTGGTCCCTAATATTGGGGCTCCAAATCCTTGCATGGCATTTTAAAATATCTAGGAAGTCCGGTAACTGCATTGGAATCAGAGACAAATGAATGAGGGATCTGGTCACAATTGGAAACATCGGATTAACAAAACGAGGTTGTTAACCGCGCAACTAGTTGCGTCGGAGACTTGCTGTTGCGCGCCTCGCAGAATTGGATAACGTCGAAACTTCATCTTTCTCGCCGTTACCCTCTCTATTCCACGCTGCCCTGATCAACATGTTCAGCAGAAAAACAAGACTGTTGCTCCCCATAATTGCCGGCGTTGATGAACCGATGGGGACTGGAGATGGCGGGATGAAGATGTGATTAATAAAGATTGATGGGACAATTCTCACTCAGATAGCAGTCCTGTATCTGAGGCTGGCAATACCGGTTGCGCATGGTTCGTCGACTCTGAGCCTACATTTCTCTCCTGAAAAGCTTCCACTTGGGCTAGGCTATGTTCGAAGTCGGAACCTTGTTCGAGTCAGCTTCGGAGGCCAAAAAAGCGTCAAGGGAATTTTGTAGGTGCCCTGTCGCCAAACGAAGTGCACCTCAACACTTTCATCTTGATTTCGAATCTACTTTATCACAATCTTACATTTGCGAGCTAATTGATGAACGCGAAGAATTCATTCTGCTCACCAGTTCGCAACCAGTGATCATGCGTCAAAAATTAGAGCCGTCCGCTTTCTCGTGCACTCAGCTGCACATTCATGCTCTTGCCAAAAAGACATTTGCATGGGATTGTTTGCAGGCAGGTTATTGCAGTTTCCAAAAAAGCAAAATGCTGCAATTCCATTTGGAGATGTGCAACTCCCGCTGGACAAGAGAATTTACCTCAGCGCACTGTCAAAACATGTCACGAACTAGACGAATACTGTTGTCTTATCATGATGATGCAGTGTGATTCACAAAAAACTGCTGCGCACAATTTTATAAGCAGGCATTTTAGAGTGATTCCAATCATTTATTTCGTTAGTCACTGTGATTCATTTGCACTCCGCTCCTCCTGAGCAAATATGTTTCCAAATAAGCGATGCTTGCATCCCTTTGCCGTCCAATCGTATAAGGACGCAGTCTGGTCGCCTTGGAAGTGCTTTTGAAAGCAAAGCATAAGCGGTCGAAGAGGTATACGATTCGAAGTTCCGAAAAGCAATTGAATACAGCGGTTTTATCTTATCTTTGGCATTGCTGCCTGGTGGTCATCATAAATTGCAACTTTTACTCATCTGTAATTTCTTTCCCTAATCCAGATCGATCGATACCACAGCCGCCGAAAACCTGCTTCCGACGTTCCGGCCCCGAAACTTCGTTGAGATTCAGCTGCGGCTAGGTTGCCATTGGAAGAAGAGGCGCACTGGTGCGCCCGCTAGTTGTATGGCATTTTCGTAGCTGTGTCGTTCCACACGACAATCCAAACCCTAAGCCCTATAATCCTAGCTGGTGAAGTTGGAGGGGCGCAGCCTCTCAAAACCGATGATGAAGCTACTCCTGCGCAACCATCTCGAGAGGCCGCTCCAGCCAAGACAGCTGCTATAACCAGCAGCGGCCCCGTACGTTGTCAAGTCAAGTGCCGCTTCTATAGTTCTACTAAGCGACGTTCGCGCAGCCCCTGTCCTGACCTGTCCTGTTTCTGGGTCCTTTTCTACTAATATTCTTTTGGCAAAAGAATGTGGTTGAGTAGATCCGCACCGGGTTCATCAATCACTTCGTCGATGACGCCGTACAGCACCTATTTGGTCAAGCACTTGTTCAATGCCATAGCAATCAAGGCGAAAATCGTATGGCCTTCGGAAACCCATATCCAACGTCTTTGAGAAGTTCTAGTCGAATTTCAGACAAGATCAGCAAATTCACCTCCCTGTTTACGTCGCAGCTTCCCAATGGCTGTACATGTTGGAAATGCACCGGTGACATCTGTAAGGGCGCAAACACCTGGCAACTGGGACCAGCCAGACGTTCATCACCAGGACGGGCGGGCGAACCTGAGTTGCGATGGTGAACTGTAGAATTCCAACCTGGTACCCTGGTCGTGGACCCTGGGGCGACGCATGGCCACACACAACAGATAGCGCAACCCTGCATATCGCCCACTGTGACAGTGATGCCAACAGTGCCAACTGCTTGCATGGTAAGTCCATGGCGGAGTTTATTGCTTATATGACAGTGCCCTATTCTATGGTCCATATATAATGGCCATCGAGCCCATAATACATTCATCTATTTTCTCTCTTCCTGTAACGTCTTCCTTTCTATCTTTCGATTAAGACCCGGGTCCTTCAGCCCTGCTGTCTAACAGATTAAGAGTCCCAATAATCTCTCCCCTCTCTTTCTCTCTCTCCCTCTCATCATGTCACTATCCACAATCTCCATCACCAAGCTTCAACGCTCCAACGACTTCCCTCACTGGAAGCGTCGCATGATTGCACTCTTACAAGATAAAGATTACGATGTTAGTATTACATATGATCCACATTCTTTCGATCCAGTAACAGTAACAAGCACTGAGACGACTGCGGCTGACAAGCTGCGAACCGACATGAAGGCCAGAGGTCTTATTGAGCTGAACGTTTCTGACACTGTAATTCCTCATCTGGTCTCGGAGCAAAGTGCTCTTTCATACTGGGTGAAACTCCATGCCATGTTTCAGGCTACATCTCTCTCTGCTATGGTATGTCGATTTCGCAGCCTCATTACCTGCAGTCAAGACGGCATGCCAATTCAAGAATATATCGGCTGCATTGAACAAAAAGCCCGAGAAATGAAAAGTTGTGGAATTTCGTTTGAAGACAAACTCGTCGCTGCTCTTGTTATAGCTAATCTGGACTCCCAGTATGCCACCGTCGCCACCGCTCTGGATTCTCAAGACATCAACACTCTCTCGCTCACCAAAATCACATCTGTGTTGCTTAATGAGGAAAGTCGACAACGCCAAGAGGTCATCATTCAACAAGCACAATCGGCTGTCTCCAAACGACAGCGCTGTCGCATCCATCCCTACCTCTCACACTCCAATGAACAGTGCTATACCCAAAACCCTCACTTGCGTCCTGCCAACTGGAAGCCCCGGTATTCTTCAAATAACGATATTAAAGACAAAACGTTTTCTTCTTGTTGAGACTAGAGCGGCAACAGCGATCAATGTCTGGACAAGCAGTCAGTTTAAGAAGTGATCGCATTGATGGCCCTGTGGGCTTTTATATAGTAAAATAGGATTAACGCAGATTCATATATATGGAAACTCCGTGGCGGAGTTGTCTTACACCAGTGGGGAGCTGCCATAGTCGACTGGGTCTCTGTGTGCTATAGCAACTTCGGAGCTTGAGAAGTCCTGTGGTTCGTGGCCATGCACGACTCGAGCCAAGTTACCCTGCGCCCACTTGACCTGTGACCTGCCTTGGCTTGATGTCTTGACACTTCTTACCACTCTGCATCTTCGTCCACGAGAGAATTTAGAAAGAAGACTAATGAATGGTTCTTTGACACAGGCTGTTCAGATCATATGGCTTTCCACAAGCCGTCATTGCTGGACCTAACCTCATCGTCTGATCATTGGGATGTTCAACTTGGCGACAACTCCGTTATCAAAACTGCAGGACATGGTCACTGTATAATTCCGCTAGGCGATAATCAGCTTTGCTTATCAGACGTGTTACATGTTCCAGGCCTGGGCAAGAACCTTAACTCTCCTGGGCAGGCAACCGAACATGGTATCAAGCTCCTGTTATCCGGCAAGTATCTCACAATCTACAGCCAAGAAGGATTTAAAGAACCACATGGACAAGTTATAGCTCATATCAAGAAAGGGCCTGACAACATCTACCGAATGAACGCCGAATTTCTCTTTAACATCGAAAAAGCAAACTTCTCCGATTCGGGTAAACAATGTCGTTCTTTGAGTACATGGCATCGAAGGTTGGCTCATACAAACCTCGAAGACGTCAAACGCCTCTCTCAAAGTGGTGCTCTCGGTACAGAATTGACCATGGACAAGACAACTCTATGCGAACCATGTGTTCTTGGTAATCTGGCAAGAAAACCATTCAAATTACGTTCTGCAACTTCAAGCACTTTCCCCGGCGAACTCATTGTCAGCGACGTCATGGGCCCGTTTTCTGCAACGGGAATCGAAGGACATCGATACTTCGTAACATATATCGACTACTTTACCAGATTCTGCACCGTCGCTCTGATAAAACACAAATCGGAGCAACTCGAGAACCTTAAAGCATTTGAAGCGATGTTCTCCAATAGACATGGGGTATCAATCAAAGAGTTTCAAACTGACAATGCAGGCGAATATTTTCCATTGAAGGAAAGACATGGATGCAGTTGAAAGGCATCCACCATCGTACAACTGTTCCTGGCGACTCCGAGTCGAATGGGCTTGCCGAGCGGATGAATCGGACACTAACAGACATGGCCCTGAGCATGATTGCACAAGCTGGTCTTCGTCAATCATACTTTCCATGGGCTATCAACGCTGCTGCACACATCTACAACCGCCGGCCCCATTCATCACTTCCAAAACGCATTACACCATATCAAGCGCTATTGAAGCAAGTCCCAAAACTTCATTGCCTGCGTACATTCGGATGCAATGCCTATCGTCACATTCATGACCATCAACGGAAGAAGCTGGATTTCCGGGCTCATAAAGTTGTCCCTATCGGATACGCAAACTCCCAAAAGGCATATCTGTTATACGACCCGGACTCGAAGAAGAAATTTGTTGGCAGGGATGTGGCGTTCGACGAAGACCACTTTGATTTTGCACTTTAAAGCTCTTGATCCACATTCAGCGAACAATCAAAACCTCACATTCCGCTCCATAGTCACCGGCACACCTGATGCATCAAACCTCCAGCAGTTGATGGAGCCTTAATCAGCTGGCAATAACAGAGCATCAACCAAATCTTCGCAGGAGTCAGAGAGAGCGCCGTCCCCCACAAGAATTTTGGAAAGCTACAAGTACAAATCAAGCAAATCTAACATGCTCAATCAGCAAAGACAAACTGTCAAGGCCCGACATTCAGACGCTCAAAATTTCGCAAGATAAAGTGCCTTCGTCTGTCCCAGAAGCTTTATCATCAGCATGTGCTGGCCATTGGTATGATGTTACGGCTAAAGAAATGCAGCAATTAGAGGCCTTCAGCACATGGAAAACCTCGAACAACTTCCCCCAGGAAGAAAAGCAATATCGTGCAAACGGGTTTTTAATATCAAGCCGAACCAGACCGGAGACGGATCAATACGAAAATTCAAGGCCAGGCTGGTGGTCAAGGGCTTCTCCCAACGGACAGGAATAGATTATGTTGAAACGTTTGCCCTGTCGCACACCAGCAATCATTTCGCGTTTTGCTCGCACTTGCTGCTCAACATGGCCTCTCTTTGCACCAAATTGATATCGTTGGTGCTTTTCTCAAGGGTGAAATTGAAGAAGAAAGTTACATGAATCAACCCGACCAATTTATTGTTCCCGGCCATGAACGTGCAGTTTGCAAGCTCGACAACGCTCTGTATGGACTGAAGCAAGCTGGTATGATATGGAACCGGCAACTGGACAACTTCCTTGTCAACGACCTTAAGTTTCGACGAGCGGTATCCGACCCATGCATCTACGCTCTCAGACAAAAAGACTGCATTGTCCTGTTAGGAGTCCACGTTGATGATATTTTGCTCGCCTACAACAGTAATGATCTTTGTCAGTCAATAATTCATCAATTCTCGCTGAAATGGGAGGTTTCTGATCTTGGCGACCCGTCAAGGATCTTGGGAGTACACATCCATTGTGAGAAAACCAATGGCACCATCTTCATCAACCTGACGGAGTACATTGAAGAGCTCTTCGCAAGGTTCAGGATGACTGATTGCAAACCATTTGAGACACCACACCAACCCGGAGAGTACCTGACTACCTCAATGTCTCCCAGTACTGCAGAAGAAAAGATAGAGATGCAATCTGTTCCGGACGCTGAACTGGTCGGAAGTCTAAATTGGATATGAACTAACACCCGTCCTGATATAACCACTTCTGTTGGGATCCTATATCGATTCATCAGTAATCCAGGACGTCAACATTGGAAAGCAGCCCAAAGGGTCTTACAGTATTTATCTGGAACTAAATCGTGGGGGATAACATTCACCAAACAATCTGGCCAAGAACAACTCCATGCCTACTCTGATGGTGACTGGGCAGGAGATTTAAACACACGCTGCTCCACGACAGGCTATATCTTCATGCTTGAGGGTGGTCCTGTAGCATGGAAATCAAAGTTGCAATCCTCAACCAGCATATCGTCCGTGGAAGCCGAATATGTTGCCTTATGTGCAACAGCTCGCGAGGCTACCTGGTTACGGCAGCTTCCATTGAAATTGGATTTTCACCGAATGGACCCACATTGATTGCGGAAGACAACAAAGGATGCATTGCAGTCAAGAGCAACAACAGAACCAGCAGTCGAACGAAACATATAGATGTTAAATACCATTATGTTCGAGAACAAATCAGGAAAGGCCAAGTTCAAGTTCATTACGTTCCGACAGAAAGAATGATCGCAGATATGTTGACAAAGCCTACGATAACCTCCAAGTTTAAACTTTGCATGAAGGAGATCGTTAAATCCCCGGATATCAGCTTGAGTGTTGAATTCCAACCTGCTACCCTGGTCGTGGACCCTGGGGCGACGCATGGCCACACACAACAGACAGCGCAACCCTGCATATCGTCCACAGTGACACAGTGACGCCAACAGTGCCAACAGTTTGCATGGTAAGTCCGTGGCGGAGGTTTCCATATATAATGGCCATCGAGCCCATAATACATTCATTCATCAATTTACTCTCTTCCTGTAACGTCTTCCTTTCTATCTTTCGATTAATACCGGGGTCCTTCAGCCCTGCTGTCAAACATGAACAAGGGAGAACGGGCTGACACAGTGGAGGGTGGCAATCACACTTGTAGGAGGAAAGTCCGCCGCGGAGTTTTGACACTATATGGAAGTCCCCTAGTATACTTGATCCTATATAATTCTCATTTCATAATGATACAGCTCATTTTGTTATTGGTTGTCTAACCTCAGGATCATTACTCGTAGTTTAAGTCGGACGACAAGTCGTCTTCAGACTTTTAACAGTACATTGGCTAAGCAATACTAAGGCCAGTTCCCCGGATCGTGTTAATACCGTCCGGAAGATCATAGCCCAGCTCACATGGAACTGTTCCGCTGTACGATCTGCTCCTTCACAGAAACGGCAGGCGAGGTCGTCTGCGTCTAACCCAGCTTCTGTATCATCCAATGCGTGTCGAATCAAGCGTCACGAACTGAAGCAGTGCGAACTTCATGGTAAGGGTGGTCATTCTTCACTCGAATGCCGAGCCTTGGCTTCCCAGTTGGTAACACGTCTTCAAAAGCACAATCATTGTCATCCCCGATTTCTGTAACCATTTCGACTCTTGCAAAAGGTACGAACGTTTCCAGATGTTTGCTATCCAATTTTAAGTGCCACCGTTGCCACGCGATCGGCCACATCGCGTCGCTCTGCCCAAATCCATTACCAGCAGCCGCCAGGAATCGGACGACTGCGGTCCCAACAATCAATCAAACCCGCGGAGGTCGAGACGGGCGAAGGCTATGATCAGCTCTTTTCATAGTCGGCCAGCACTCACTGCAATGAATCCTGCTTCGACTGGTGGACTGTGCTCGACGCTGCCCGTCGTGTCGACGATTCAACCGCCATTTTATGTCTATACTTCTCGACGGTATCAAATTGATGGATATGTGGACACTGGTGCTTCCCATTCAACTTTTGGCAATGCTCTCTTTCAGAAAATCTCTGATTCGGTGCGAAGTTCTTTCCAAGATGCAGCCCCGGGCGAAATGATCTCGCAGGGCGCTAAAGGCCGGTCCATGCGGCGGCCATGCAAAGCAGGCCGTCGTTTTGGTCCGAAATAAAGACATGTCGTTCAGCTACATGTTCGAAATCTGCGACCGCCGTCCGGAAACTCGGTCATCACTGGAATGGATTTGCAACGCTTACTTCAAATCGTTATAACGGGTCTCTGTCGGCCAGATGCCAAGCAGCAGCCGTCCGATGCCGTAGAAAACTCTCTCCTTCCGCGATTCGATGTTGATGATGGCCCTTCGAATCCGCAGATCCACGATCCAAGCTTGCCGGCCGCTCTCGCCCGCAATCAAGCCATCTTCATTAATAGCTTTTGCACGCTACCTGAAGCTGTCGTAGAGCTCGATACAGGTGACCACGAGCCAGGATACCGTCGCCAGTATCCCATCGCACTGGCCATCGATCCCGTACAAAACCAGCAGGTCCAAGAGTGTTGCGATAACGGCAGGGTTGTTGAATCCCCGCGAAGCTGACGATGGAACCTTCCTCTATTGGTGGCTTTAAAGACGATCCGGAGACAGGCTAAAATATACCGGGACGGGCCTCGGGGCTTAAGTCTATTAAGAGGTCTTCTGATATCACCCCTTTCAGGCGATTATGCATTGCTGAGATCGATACATGAAAAGCATGTGCCAGATCGCGTGGAACAGTAGGTTGCTCCAATGGGATTTCCTCGAGCTTTTTGAGGTCCAGTGCCTTATTTTTTCTTCCAACCCGCCCTCTTTTTCATGAAGTCAATTCTACAGCTGATGCAATAATTCGTGAAAGTTTATATCGGCTCCAAATTCTTTGAACTGCTGCGTATGATTTGTTGAAAAGAATGGATGCAGTCTTAAGTGAGCCTTGTTTTAGCTTTCGGTCATTACTTTTTGCCATTATAACATCCAGAATTTGTCTTAGTTCGTTTTTTGACAGAATTCGTTTTGCTATCTCATTCGGGCTCTGGACGGGCTGCTGAACTATCGCGCAATGGGCAATCGTGCTCGCGATTTTCAACGAAATCTGTGGTCTACAGTGCCGTCGATGGCCTCAGTGGCTGACGATTCCCAGATACTGGTCTAAACTGTTGGTCAGCGGCCAGACACATTGTTAACAGGCGATCGCAGAGAGCTCCATCGTCGATGCCGCAATCGACCATTCTAAAGGCTGACAAATGAGGACTGTGACACAAACGATGTGGGACATTACGACTTCAATATTTTGTAAAGGGTTTTGTAGCTGGATATAGGTTTGATAACAAGATAGGCAGAATAGATGGGCATGTACGAATAAAACTTACATTTCTGCAAAGCTTATAATAAGAGCAGCCCGGTTGTAAAAAATTTGGGTTACTGTTGTTCGAATCTGAGGGTATTGTATGTAATTCGGATTGATTCGAATGAAGCTGTGGCTAAGGTACCGCAATCTCTCGTGTAACTCAATACACGGCCTTTTGTTGTGACTTCACTTAATTGTAGTTTATTAATAAAGATGGTAATGCAGCAAACCTGCGGGATTAGTCAATTATGGGACCTTCAACTTGATGCGCACTCCCTGGATTGATCTTGCTCTTTGATCTCTCCTGACGAACTGTTTCTAAGTGATTTAACAGCACTTCGGATTTCAACAACTCTAGAATGCTTTCCCAAATTTATCACATATTTCCGAGCAGAGGAAGTATATGGATTTTCACTTTGTAATTGTCTTAACAATTTTTTAGAGCCGGGATTTAGACAACCTTTGGGGAGGCGTGTCGTCGAGCAGATTCGACGCGCTCAGGCTCTCAAGTTATCCGGCGGCTTTTATGACAACGACGACCTAACCGCTTGAGCATGGCCTACAACGTCATCAGCTGATGATGCTGGGGGTGCAACTGAATAGGCGCATCCAGCTCCTGCTAGTTAATCTATAGAACGGAGCCGCCTCTCGACAGAAACCTTCTCTGCAGACGCGCAGCACGTGTTACGAAGCGCCATCATCTCAGTCGGAGAATAGACCCATTTCACAAGTACTTCTGCTATCTGATGCTTTGTGGCCCATTGACACACAAATCCGAAGTAAGTTAGTGAAATGCAGAATTTGGATATAGAGCTGATCAAATTCAAAGGACCAAGTATTGTTCATTCCACAAACAGCGGTGCGTGGCATCCTTGGCAATTCATCAACATAAACTTTCAGAGCTGTTGAAATCACAAGACGAAGATGAAATATTTGTCAATCCTGCAATTACATCTCAAGCTCTAAGAGCGATTATGTTTAACGAGGCGCTGAATTGTCCTGAAATTCCCAGCAACGCCCATGCTTTCGACGGCTGGGAAGACCAAAACCCATTGCAGACAGGACCGCAAAAGCATTATGATATTAAATAAGATCTCGAGGAAGTACACAAGATGGCAACACGACCATTCAAAAACAGGAACGGTCGCTTTTGGGGGACAATATACACGTTTATGTTTCCTGACAGAATACCAAAATGATGATCCGGAGATGAAGATCTACAATCTTGCAGGATTTTGATTGCATCCAAAAGCAAATTTATTGATCCATGTATGGCTGTTGTTGCCATCATATATGCTAAAGGCATGAGCGATGAGCTGGGTGAATCAAATTCATTGTTTCAACATTTAAACGAATAATGGTGGAATCGGAGTGCAGCACCGATGAAACTGCTTTATTGAAGAAAAGACTGTTACTTTGTTCATTGCGGGATCATGCCGAGTGTTGCCAGACGAAGCTCTGGCGGAAACAGGATTAGGTATTTCGCTATTAGAGACAATTCGGAAAGACTTGTTTGAGTTTAAGTTTCCACCCCGTGACAATGACTGACACTCAACGGTAATAAAACGAGAATTCGGTGACTGGATGGTTTTGAGTTTCAATTTCGCTATTGGTACCGCTATCCTCGTACGATCCCATGTTGCCCGCGATATCGGAAAATGAGGCAATAATGTTTATTATCTCAATATTCGCTGCTACCGGTTCCGGTATATCCGAGTTCCTCGACATCATGAACTACATTTTGCAGCACGGCTACTTGCGATTACGTCATCGTAATCCAACTATGATTAACTACCGGAGCTGTTTCAACGAAGATTTGGACGATGTTACCGCTAGGCACATGTTCAGGTGACGCTAATACACACAGCTGCAACCACCGAACTGGGGTTAACTCACTTCGGTTAACGCCGTTCTTGAATCAACTTCTGTCTGCTCGCCTACTTTCGTTCTTGTGTATCTGTTCTTCCCATAGGTTTCGAGTTTTCTCTCTTAGTTCTCCTTTACTACCAGCTGGTCCATAACAGTAATTCCACAACTTCGACAGTTGAAAGTCGCTCTGCTGCCGAACGTAATTATAACTAACGCACAGGACGCTGTCCCTGCTTTAGAATCTTTAGCATTGTATGTCGTCGTCTGGCGGAGCCTAACTGTCTGGTTACTGTCGCAAACGAGTTCGATAGGTCTCCCTGGGCATGTTTAAGTGTCATCGATGCTACCGTCAACATTTTATACGAAACGCATCGCGATCTCCTATTCTTCAATGAGTATTTAGCGACGCAAAAGATTGAAGAATACTACAATGCCATTTCTAGGCAGGGCGCTCCACTCCGCACTTGCTGGGCTTTCGTAGATGGTACCAAGCAGATTATCGCAAGGCCTCCTGCCAGACGATGTTCCGGTCCTTATGAAAATCTGCAGCGATCCGTTTTCAGTGGGCACACTCGCCGACACTGTTTAAACTGGCAGGCTAACATTACCTCGATGGCATCATCATCAGTATATTCCGTCCCATCGAGGGCAGACTGCATGATTCGACTCTGTTAGCGATGAGTGGAATTGTCCAGAAATTAAGGAATCATCCTTCCGCAAATTTTCGACGGCAAGATAATCTATGGGTCCTGCATATAGCTGTTTGGACTACATATGGTGTCCATTTACGATGTCTGAGCCTGAATCACCTGAGGCATCATTTAACTCTGCCATGAGCTCAGTTCGTGAAGGCGTCGAGTGGAGTTTTGGACGTTTGAACAATTTCGGTCGTTCTTGCAATTTGACAAGCGACAGAAAATGCGCCAAATTCCAGTTGCTAAGAAGTGGCTGGTGGCGATATTATTGAAACACTGTCATTGGGGCCTACAGCCGCAGGGCAATCAGATGTATTTCCAAACCCCTCCACCAAGTGTGAGCCAATACCACCGGAGCGCAGAAAACCTGCCTTTGCATGCTCCTGCAGGTGTCTGCCAGCAATAGAGCTGCAAAAACCTGCGTATGGGTTTGGCCCCTGCGTTTTACCAGCGTTATAATAAACTGTCCACATTTTTTGATATGGAAGCTGTGAAATCTGCGTTAGTTTGAAATTGAACCAGTATTTACATGCGTTCTTCAGTTTCCAATCTTTGAACTGTCAATGGTGTCAAAAAAAATATAACTATTAGTTTTTGATACTTCAGCTATAATCAGAGAAAGGTGATTAATATTTTCTATTGATAGTGACAATCATAGAAACAAACAGTCGTCATAGTCTTATTATCGTTGAGACTAGAGAGGCAACAGCGATCAATGTCTGGACAAGCAGTCAGTTTAAGAAGTGATTGTATTGATGGCCCGGTGGGCTGTTATATAGTAAAATAAGATTAACGCAGATTCATATACATGGAAATTCCGTGGCGGAGTTGTCGTACACCAGTGGGGAGCTGCCATAGTCGACTGGGTCTGTGTGTGCTATAGAAACTCCGTTTCGATCTTGAGAAGTCCTGTGGTTCATGGCCATGCACGACTCGAGCCAAGTTCCCGTGCGCCCACTTGATGTGTACACCTGCCTTGGCTTGATGTCTTGACACGCCCCCTCGAACAGATGTTGGTAACATCGGATCGGAGATATCCTTGACTCCCATTTGGTCACGACACCACCTAAAATCTGCTGTCGATCGTCGTGATTGGTTCGCTATCTGTCTGGCTCCATGGTTCTGTTATTCTTGCTGTTTCTAGCTCCAACTGTGTTCTCCGAGTTTCGTTGTCACTTATTGCTTGCGTTGATGTAGGGATGTCTCCAGCTGGCGCTCGGTGGAGCCGAGTCTGTCTTGAAGCTCCCAACATCTTCCTCTTTACGCGATAGCTATGCATGAATGTTTTGCTTTCCACTCTCAATTTTATGTAATGTAAGAATGTTTTGTTTTCCCATTTCTAAATTCCTTTGTTGGTGTTTAATGTTAATTCGATTTGTGGGTTTGCGAATATGTGTTGTTTTATTATGTAATATATTAATCATGTCCGTTAATTGGCCGGATTTTGAACGTCTAAAATTGCGCACTCGCCTGACTTTGCCTCAGTCCGTTAATTCTTGGTCAAAGTACAAAGTTTGGCCAATTTGTTTTGCGGGTGTAGTTTGGTAGGGGATGTAGGGGTTATCAACTCTGTTCTGTGTTCACCTATCGAATGCGACATGGATTTTACTACATCCATGGATTTTCTAGACTTTTCGGAGGTGGAGTTGGCGGCCATTGGCGCTGTTGCCATCGCCTCCTTCAACACCTGGTATCTATTCGACGACGACGAACTGAGTGAGCAGGATCAAACGTTTGTAATTCCATCGATTGGCGTTCGAGATCAGCTTGCTATCTTGATGCAATCTCCTTCTTTATTCAAGATGCTTACCAATTTTACTATCGAAGAATTCGAGGAGCTGTGCAGTGCAGTCTGTTCATTGACTGCAAATACTGCTCGAACAACTGGCGCCCCCAAATCGATTTTCGGTCTGTCACCGAAGCTCTCTCCTGAGCAACGGGTTCTACACCTGGTATTTTACCTAAAACATGACAACATCGTTCGTTTTGATTCATTGAATTGGAATTGGTCAAAGTCATCTGCTTGTGATGATGCCATTTTTGTCGCTGCTGTGTCAATGAGGCTCTGAAGCATGAGCTTCAATGGCCAAATGCCAATGAACGTCGTCATGCCGTAGCCCAATTTCTTCCAGATTTTCGTGGCTGCTTCGGGTTTATCGATGGTACTCTAATCGAGATCCCTCGTCCATCGGCAGAGGTTCGTGCCGATCGCCAGAGACTTTGGTATAACGGCCGTAAGTCGATGTATTGCTTCAACAATACTGTCGCTGTTGACCACAACGGGCTGTTCATCTACATCGACCCTGGCTATCCAGGATCTTTTCATGATGTCAGTTGCTTGAGGCAGTCTGACCTTAACAAAGATTGGCGTCGCTATTTTGCTCATACAGATGAGTACTTTGAATACCTCCTTGGCGATCCTGGCTACGTCGGCGACGATATGTTTATCATGCTTCGAATCGGGAGACGAGAAACTGTTGAAGGCGGTGAAATTTCTGTGATTGATGCTTTTAACACGATGCACGCGCAATATCGAGTTCAAGTTGAGTGGGGAATAGCAGGCCTCAAACGAAAATGGCGTCGGTTGATGAAAAAAATCGATGTGAAGCACGAAAAATTCCAACATCTGTTTCGTGCAGCTGCAATCATGACTAATTTTCTGCAACGACGCCGAAATGACATGAACGCAGATAGCGGTGTAGAAAGAAACACGGAAGGTGGATGGGAAGGCGATTTCTGATCAGTTTAATCATTTCACAACAATAAACCTTTTGCCTTCTCTAGAAATTCTGCCTCAGAAATCAAACCGATTTCTCGGGCCTTCTGGAGGTTTTGAAACTTGGCACTATTTGCCTGAACAAGAAGAGCTTCCTCTTGAAGCTTACTAAGCTTCTCACGAAGCTCGACGCTCTTACGAAGGTCTGCTGAAATATCAGCTATCGAAGACGCCTGTTGCTGGAGACAGTAAGCCTTTGATAGCTTCGCTGGTTTCTTCTCAGCCACTTCACTCTCTGTCTCGCATGGTGTATGTAGCCTTCTGTTCTTTTGCCTGCGGTACCCTTTCGCTCAGGAGAGAATAGTTTCGGGCACGATCAGCCAGAATATTTCGACTGGCGTGGCGATCACCTTGACGTATCTGCTCCAATACATCGGCAGGTTGAAGAAGAACCTTTCCAGAAAGGTCGTCTGCACCCCCAATTTTCAGCGGCTCTTTCTCCTTTCGAACGTGGGTTCAGAGGCTCTTCTGAGATTGTGCAGTTCGGGAAATGCAATTTATAATCGGCGTAGACCTAACAGTTTTTTATGTATTCATATGATAAAGGAAAGACATCATGATCTCACATTAGTCCAAACATCTGCAGGCAGCAGCTGAGGGCCAGATTTTTTTCGACCTTTGGACCAGGCGGCGTAATGGTTGGTATGAGAAGCCATGAGCACGCTCAGCTTCTCCGACGTCACTGTTTGACGCACGGCTACAGAAAGCTTAGCCTTCTCTGCAGCAGGCGGCGCAGCTATCTGTAAATCCAAAACGTCATGATCGCTGGTGACTTCAGACTGGGAGCTTGGCAATCCACTGTCGCTGGAAGTATCCGACATGGTAAGCGATGCAGCAAATGGCTAGGAACTACGACACCCACCAAAATCTTTCACCAAGGTTTGAAGGCCAAAAACACTTCGGCCAAATTTCGCCACGGACGAAAATCTGCGGAGGCTGCGCCACCAAACTTTCGCGTCAAAGTCCAGCGACTGACCCAACTTCCGACCCATTAACGGACATGTTTATTACCGTAGACAACACAATATCTACACAAAAATTCCCCCAATGTGTAGCACCCAATTATGCTGTCAAAATTTCGGAATGTGTAGAGGTGTGATGCCAGTGTGACTGGATGTCTCCAGTATGTCTCCACTCTGTGACTGGGTGACGTGTTCTAAAGACTAAATAATGAAAATTTATTAAACGAGATTTATCTGTTTATTCCCATTGAACATGTGTCCATACACGGAATTCTCATCCAAGGACGTTAAATGCTGCTCAAAGGCATTGTCGTTTTCAGCCCAAGGATTCTGCCCGCATATTTCGAACGTGTTGGCAATCCAACGAAGCCGTTTGTTCTCGCCATTTATAGCGTCGAATGCGCTCTCGATCATGGGAACTAAATCTTCGCGCGGTGCTGTTAAAACGCACACGGAGAGATCATTGGCGCTTTTTCCCTGAAGCGATTTGTATCGAAAATTCATGTACTCCTTCTTGATATGCTCTTTGAGAGGCTTGTTGATCGAAATGTCGCAAACCTGGTGCACCGAAGTCATACCCTCTTGAATGTATTCAAGGAATACCTTTCCAGTGGACATTGACGCATGGTTCGCAGAAAGCCAGTCAAAAATAAGTTCCCCGAAGTGAGTCGTTGACCGATCGACAACAAGCAAGATGCGCTTATCGGGGAACATTTTGTGTACCCAGGTCAGGTACAGGACAAACATGTATTGCGTCCTCAAGTGAGTTTTGTTGAACAGCACCGTGCTTTTTGTGTAATGACGCCACTGAAGCATGAGATCTGCGCCAAATGTTCCGGTATCGATCACAAATGGAAGTAGAAGGCTGGATGAGACTAAGGACGCCGTGACCATTACTGTGACGATTTTTTGTCGTTTTCGACAGGTACCAGAGTATCAACCCGCTTGGTTTTTCTCGGAACAAGCAAGCGATCCTCACGATAGAACTGTACAAACGTTTCATCAGCATTGAGGACGTCATCGACATTGAGTTCGATGGCTGTTTGCCGAATTTTTCTAGCCGTCTCGCGGGCAATAGCGAGCCAGTCAGAGGGGACCTTCTGCTGCAGCAGATACCGGTTTTTCGAACCAACGAAGCATTGTCGACTGCACCATGATGGCTTTCTTATTGATCGGAGCTGTTGCAGCGGGGGCAACCGGGAGAGGTGAAGTGTTCGGCAAAGACAAGACAGCAGCTGGCTTCAGCAAGGCGAAATGATTTAGCATTGAATGGTTATAGGGAAGAGCGGGGTCAATGGTTGAAGAAAAATATGGTGATATACGACAATGCTGAGAGGCGCGGGCCCAAGCAGAACATACTCTGGCATGTGACTAGCACAGAACGAATCGGCAGAAAATTCCTGAAGGCCGGTAGTGTAGGAAGATATTGCGACGACATTCACATTAAACAAGAGGCGAACCAATTGGTACCATCTCAATGGTCGAAGTATAAACTCCAGGGCGGCTCATTCGAGAGATCACCTCCTCGAATGAAGGTGAGCCTGGACGGACTTCATGCAACAGCTCCACGACACGCTCTGCTGCCGAACGGCCCTGCCCCAGAGTATGCATGCATACATCCCGGCGCAACTCATCAGCGTTAAAATTCGGAACGGTGCCAGATCGAACTGCGCAAAGATAAAATCAATTCACATCTCCAGAAACGTCCTCCGGGATGTAAGAACGGCCTTGGTATAGGTGCGATCTAAAGTCGGACCACTGCGACATGGAAAATGAGGAGACAGACGAGATAAAGCAAGAACGAGGGACGAGGAGGGCACGAGGAAGTGAACGACTGCGCATAAAATAGTCCGGGAGCGCAGTTACGTCGTTCTAGCTCATGGGAGTTTATAAAATTTGCCATTTTGGCTGCGCAAGCGCAGCCCTGTCACTGGGACAGTATCTGTATGTGTAGATATAAACACATTTTTTTTGGGATGTGTAGCGACTTATGCTGTCTGACCCCCAAGTGTTGTTATTAAAGTTGTGTTGATATTGTGATGTCTACGGTATGCACTTCTGCAAAAGATGAATTGACCCGCCACGAAAGCACCTCGTTTACCTAAAACTGGATATTGCAACTTGCTCATAATAGTTGCTCATTATGTTGGTGGATTGACCACGTGAAGCATGATTCATGGACTTCATTGGTCTCACGAAGCGCTCCGCAAAGAAACTCCATAAGAAGCCTGCCAAGGGTCCTAGATCTTCAAAATGTGACCAACCAAATGCAGCGTGAAATGAGCAGGTAGTCATCACAGTTGAAAGTCTGAAGACGATCGTCTTCTGACTTGAACTACGAATATTGATCCTGAGGTAAGACAACCAATAACAGAATGAATTGTATTATTATGAAATGAGAATTATATAGAATAAAGCATACTAGGGGGCTTCCATATAGGGTCAAAACTCCGCGGCGGACTTTCCACCTACCAGGGTTCGTGCCACCCTCTACAGTTTCAGCCCGGTCTCCCTTGTTCACCCTCGCAACTGAGGTTCGCCCGCCCTTCCTTGTGATGAATGTCTGGCTGGTCCCAGTTGCCAAAAGTTGCAGCCCTTACAGAGGTCACCGGTGCATTTCCAACAATCACCATACAGGGCATTCTCTAAATTTGGAGAATTATTGAAGTTCATCATCACCGAGATGATCAATTTTACCTGTTCAAGAGCTGCAAGTTTTTCAATTATCTTGAGATTGATTTTCTCAAGCTGTGTCCTTCTTAATCTTAAGCAGAGCCCGTTAGACAATGCATCAAAATACGAATGCAAGGCTTTTTGGAAGCTGTTCACATCACTGCTGTCAGCGAACAGACCCTTCGTCAGATACTTGAAGAGCCCGTGAAGCAATAGATGCCATTGCGAGATCTTCACCAACCCCATGGATTTAATATAAGGATGAAACAATTCGGGAGATCCTGATAGATTTTGAAATTAGAAAAAAAGATAATGGCCTAACAATTGTAATACCCTGAGGGGGTCTTAATCTGGAAAGTCTTTCAGCAATTTCCAAACGACTGCCCTTTATCAAAGCCAAGGGTAGCCTTGCAGAATGATCCCAAATTGAGCGCAGACGATTAATTGACTTTTCTGCATCTCTTGCTTCGTTCGTAAAAGCAAGTCCTGACCCACCGCTCTCGCAATCTAAAACGTCAACTAAAGTTGTGACAGCATTCTATATCTGTGGTTAGCTTAATCACGCGAATATTATTCGCATTACTGAAAGATGATGCATAAAATCGGACTTGAACTGCAGGCTCGGATCCCAGCCACCAATGAAGTGATTTAGATAGGCAATCAATGCCATACTGGCCTGATTGTTTTTAAGGGTGATTCGCATCCGTTGTCCGATCATAAAGCGTTCCCGCAGCTTGGCGTTTTGTCAACCTCTCTGGCACCCTTCGCTCCTCATATTCTTCCGCAACGTTTCCTAATCATTATTTGTGAGATAGCGAAAATGTGAGAGAGCAGAAATGTAACCAGCAGTCAAGATATCTTTCTTTGTCCAAAGCTTTGGAGACTCAGAGTTGGTTTGAAAGTTAAGGCAGTGTGGAATAGATACTGCCTTTCTTAAAGGATGTAGTTACGGGAGGAACCTGTACGACCCAAGCCGACATGTTCGTTAAAAGCATCTCACTCCAATAATTGAGCAAATACAGGCGTCATTGATACTCGGAGATCCTCCTTATTGCATGGCTTTGGCAAACGCAGGAAGGTCAGACATACTGGTCATTCAGATCATTTTAACATATTGTTGATTAATGAAGAGCAATGCATGATGGACAATTGACCAGCCTGAATATCCGATTCGGAAAACCTGTCAAATATCTGCAGCCCATGCCGGTTTATCATGTTGATTTCGTGAGCCATCAAACTGAAGAATGCCTGGCAAATGTGGCCAAACCGAAATGTTAGACGAGTTGTGAATCCTGGCTCCATCGTAACAGTAGGGCTTCAACCGGGTACTAACGGGTCGGGTAGCCTCTATCCGGTACCCGTCCATACAAAATCCAAAAAAGGTTGCAAACAGACAAAAAGATGATGGGACATTATTTTTTCAGACAGTACTTACCAAACATCAAAGAAGAGGTTTCTGGTTTCAAAGAATGTCGTCGAAGCCCAATCACGTCACGGCCGCAATTGAATATTCGCTCGACAGCGACTGAAGAGCCCGGAATCGACAAAATCGTTTTTTCCAGTAATCTAACGGAGCAACTGCAGGATCCTCACATCGTAAATCGAAGAAATTATCAACGCGCAGAAACAAAGTCCGTGCCTATCAAACTACCCGACGGGTAGTCGGGTCGGGTACCACCCCCTATCCGGTACCCGACCCGACCAGTACCCGACCCGGTTTTTCCGGGTACTACCCTTACCCGGTCGGAGCCCTACGTAACAGTGAGACATTGCGATGATTATGCTCTTCCGGTCTAAACAGGAATAATCAACCTTAACATGTGATACGAAGAAGAAATCAGTACCGGGAGAGCTCCTTGCCATGCTGCTCGTTTCATTTTGGTGGAACGGTGCATATAACTCGTAGAACAGGTCGCCGTATACCCAAGCCGTCATGGTCTCTTCTTTCACTCCATCATTCCCGTACCTTTCAACCAAAGCGGGAATTTCTGCAAACCCATTCCAAAACAATTTGGAGAATGACTTGAATGCAAATCGAACCTATTCACGAAGATGAGCTCACATTAGAACATATTCATTTTGAAAACCTGTAAATCAAAAGATACTGGCCAATACAGGAATCTTTTAGCATTCGTTCTTGAAGATTGACAAACATGGCAGTTTGGGGCATCCTCCAGTTCCAAAGCATATATACTGTGACCCCTTGGACAAGATTGTAAGGATAAAGGTTTAAAGGAGAGAAAAACGTCGCGAAGAATGCCTGTTTTAACTTCACTCCAGTTTGTTGGAAATTCATTGTACTGAGAAACTTGCTCGCCATTGTCAGGATCTGGACCGGGAAGAGATCTCGAGAAGATACAATGTCAAAAAATTCTTCAAAACTTTTGCTGTTGAGGCTTGATCGCAGCCTCTGATCAGCAAATTGCATTATCTTCACTTTAACCTTTTCAAGATGCGACCTGCTCTGGATCCCTAGTTCAGACATTTGGTTGGCATGGACAGTCTGACTTGCAGAACAGCTCTAGCATTAGTCTGGCTCTTTTGAATGTCCTTCTCGAACTTGATCGAAGCGTCTGATGATTCGCTCAGAGCGCTAACGGTTTATTCGTCAGAAGTAATATCCTAATCGTCTTCTCCAAATGATCTCTCTGACAAGCCGCACGTCTGAACATAATCATTAGACGAGCAGTTCGAATCGGTGTTACTGTCTTCTGCTTCTGTAGGGAATCGTTGTATAGAGATTAAATCAGAAGCACAGGCAATCGGTTCCGAGCCCGAAAATATTGTTTAGCAATGCTGTCTAATTGCAATGTGCCATAAACTCTGTTGATTTCAGTATTAACAGATATACCTGTCAAAATGTTAGACCTGGATTCAATCTTGTTGGAGAACTAACTCGATGACAACGTCGACTCTTGTATACGGGAGAAACTCTTTCCTCTGTTATCCATTTCCATATGCCTGCTGTATGTCCTAGGATCGCGAACTTTCCCCCTTGCACATATACGTTATGCAATAACATCGCATCTGCATGCCATTGGGTCTTCTTCGGTCTACCGCATGACCACGACATCATCCCTCCAGATGCCAGGCACTATAATCCGATCATATCGTACCGACTGGCTGTCACACAGCAAACGTTTCTTTTAATTTTGATTCTTCTTTGACATAATCTGGGCAGCGCAGCGTTGCCAGGGTAGGCGGCACATTTTCGTAACGCCTTGACAATTTGGGACATGATCTTCTGTCCAGAATTGGATTCAAGGTCGAAGGCGAGGCTACTTGCCAGCCCAGTTGAAGCGATATCGTGGTAAACTGAATTAAGCATCGTCCCTAGACAGTCCTCAGGAAATCACACATCGCTGGGCCCATCTGCATCGTCATGCTGCACCACAGTTTTGTTTTTTAGATTTTCTTTACATTTCGCATCGGTTAAGTTTTCTTGCAGCTCTTGATGAACACTGTCAGCTTTTCAGAGATATTATGGGATTGTGACCTACCAGCCCGGGCAATTGCAATTGTATCCTTTACTTTCGGAAAATGCAAGTCAAATTGATGCAACAATATTTCTGCGTCTGCAATTAACGTTTCCTTCTTCATGCTGATAGACTACATTTAGTAACTGACGAGTGCCAGCATTATTTTGTACTGCAAACCTGTTCAATCTGATTTGGTCTCATAAAAAGTTTTCGGACCGCCAGCCGCTCCTGGGTTTTTTATTGAGGCGTTTTTCTGACTAGTCTTCTGGCGTATAAGAGAGAGCTGGCCTGTTTGTGGATGATCCTTTCAAAGCGAACGCGGCCAAAATGCATCACGCTCATCAGTGAAAATTATTCCGGGCATGATTTGGCTCTTTTGTCTGCAGTTAATCTGTTAGCTGTATTCATACGAACTTATACGACTGAAAAGAGGTTACTTGGTCTATCATCTGCGGGTTGAAGATCAGTTAGCGAAGCAACAAACCGTAAGCCTTTGACAAGAACTTCCTCATTATTGCTATAAGTGAAGACCGGTGGAGGATTGTCTTTGCAGAGCATTGTCGACACTCGTACACATATTTGGCTTCCAAAATCAACTTCAGAATTGTGTAAGCATTAAGATCACATTCTTCAGATAGCAACAGCACCCTGGCGACTGGCGATGGTCGAATAAATAATGTAAAAACCGTCCCAGGCACTTGTTCTTCCATTGCAACGAAAACTAATTTTCTGAATCCCGCAGTTTGCCCAGACCTGCACAGTTCTTCTTAGCTGTGTAGAAATCCAATTATATATTAATTGAATGCACCTATAACGAAAGAGGGTGTGCAGATTCAAGCTATTTTAGGAGCTTAGTCTGTTTGAAGATCGAATACAGCCAACAAGTTCCAACAGTTCCTTGAAAATATATAAAAATTATTTGAAGGGACAAATTGTGGTTCGATGCGGGTTTGGAGGGGATCTACTCACGTCGCTCTCCGCAGTCCGAACACTATATTCGTATCTCTGATTTGGATGTCATATCTCGCTCGTCCCACCTTCCCAAGGTACAAAAACATGGGTTAGAGCAAACACAACTAACATATGTGATATGCGAACTGCAAGTGCGGGTAAACTCGTCCATATCATAGTCAAAGTGAGTGTATGGCGATAGCCTGTCACCTCAATTCTCACTGCATCTCAAATGGAGAGTACGGCAGGAGCCGGTCGCCTATGACCCTCATTTCTTACTATGAATTTCAATTTGAGAGTATTGCGGTAGCCGGTCGCCTGAAATAATTTGGGACGCTCAATGTTTTTGGTTTATTGTGTTTAGCTTTATTCATGTTGGCCTCGAAGAGAATGGAATCGGCGAATGGGCGTGAACGATGAATTTGATGTTGTCTGCTGTCAACCCTCAAATATAACGATGCGACGTCCAGCACAAGGAGGAAAAACACAGTTGATTTTTATAGTGGAGAATGGAATCACTTGCATACTGCTCCGTAGAAGAGTATTCTCGTGGCCGGTCTACTGATTAATGGACGACGTTCGGTTAGGGTTAGGGTGTGAACTTGGTCAAATAACGTGACTAAAATACCAAGGTCTGTATTTTATAAGCACGGTTAGCCAGGACAGCTGATATACGAACGTGTCGTCTCAAAGTGAGCAAATCGTTCAGTTAATTCTTTTGAAAGCTACAATAACTAAACATATTGTTTCTGAAAAATTGATTAGAAAAATTGTGTCATAGGATTATCATCGTTTGCCCTGCTCTCTTCTGAAACTGCCGTGCGAATAGCTGTGTTTAACACTCAGCATATCGTTGCACTTGATCAGCAATTTCTTGCAAATGCACTGGCCATAATCTGCGATGTAGAGCATGCGTACCTATGCGCTGTCCCCCCGCGAATGGCAACATTTTTCTAGCATTTTCCTACACATTTACAGGCAAAATACTGCGTGGGGAACCTGCGTAATTTGTTGAAGAGTTTGCAAGCAAAAGTGCCGCAAAAAGCAGGTTTGCCGACTTCCGGTGCTTTGAGGTCTCCTATGCGATATGATTTTAATTTGCGGGGACTGTTTTAAAAAGTTAAGCCTGCGCGATTGGAACACTTCATTTGGACCAAGAGAAGGGTTTGCAAGATGCGGATGTGGGAATTATCCGCAATAATTATTTAAAACGATATGTCTACATCCTTTTGTTCCTGTTCTGCCGCAAAGCAGTACTCGCGTTTCCCTTGGTTGTAGAGTCGCCTCTTTCAAAAGGATCAGCTATATATCTTTCAGTCCATTCGGTTTTCAGTGAACTTGATCGCAGGGCCTAACTTCTTTGACGTTCCTGCATCTGGAATTCTTGTTGTCGTTTTCTTTACATCTCTGCAACGAGATTCGTTCTTGCTGGCCAGAAGCATTCTTCTGCGCAGAAAGTACTCTATTATTACTCAGTAACTGCAACTGCTTGTCCGCAGATGCCATGCGCGACTTTTGTGTACAAACATTTCCAAGGTCTTCACTGAACGAGTAGAACTACAACTTTTAGAATAGAATCGTCTTGCTTTTTTGAATATCTCATAGTATCGTTTGTCGTTGCGGTCTGAACCAGCTTGAGCCATTTAAACCTTTTCTTTACTCAGCCAGCTTCTCAGAGTTTCATTTCGAGCAAGATGTCGAATTCCGAGTATAATAGGCCATAGTCTTGGTTTCCAAGATCACGATGGAGACGGAACGCAATTGTTAGACCCCGAGTTGTCTAGCGCATTTCATTTCCAGGTCTAGATGGTGGCATTGCCTCTATCAATAGGAACAGAAGAAATCGGCTCTTGAAGCAATTTTCTCAGTCTTGTCCATATTTGAGAGAAAAACGGAAAGCCACAAGGCTCTACTCGCAATCATCTCGCACAGGAAGGGAGGACAGCTGCCTTTAGAGGCTGGTTGAAGTGCGAGGAATCTATTTTTTGTGCGTCTCCTTTTAGGGTAAACCTTAAGTATATAACCGGTTGAAGTAATCTCATTTTTGCGGTAACTCGAGAATTCTGTCGTATCAATGGATTACGAAAGTCTCGACGATGATTTTCTATTTTCTGATTCGGAAAACGAACTAGTGGGCAGCAACACTCGATCACCACCGCCGGCCATAGGATTGAATGCGCCCTTGGACGTTCCTAATCGGTTGGTAGTCAAGGTTACGTTAGCGGAAATTGGTCAGCCGAAAACTCCTGTCATTGATGGACGTCGCGTGGTTGCGCAACGAAAGCAAGCCTCGAAAACAACCCCAGCTAAATCGACGCCAGCGAAGAAACCCAAAGCTGTCAATGAAATCGGAACCCCTTCTTCCGTCGTTGTGAAAGCCGAGCGTGCTGCTTGGACAAATGTCCTTGTTGAGCTTTTAATCGAGACTCGTTGGTCGCAAATAGGCAGAGCGAAGTTTAGTGACGCCAAAACGAACCAAGCGAAAAAGGTGTTCTGGACGTGGCTCAGTCAACGGTTCAATGACCGCGAGAAGACCTCGTTTGATGCTAGGCAGATTAGAAACCGGCATGATGCGCTGAAGACCGAATACAAACAAGTAGTAGCTGCGTCCAATGCAACCGGTAATGCACCCCCCTTTAATTACCCCCCATATTGGGACACTCTGTATTCGCATTTGAAGGTTAGCATTTTGCCTTGTTACTGTCCATCATATTGTTAATCTAATATCTTCAGGCAATTCCTGGGCTACAACCGAAGGCGATCCCAGATTCAATGAAGCTCTTAAGCTCAGAACAACCGAAAAATGACAGCAAATCATCGACTTGTATTGATCAACCTCCTCGCCATGACCGTATTAGCGCTCCTGCTAAACCTAAACCTGAACCGAGTGCCAAAGACATCGGCAAACGAAGCGAGAGCCAGAAGAGTCTTGGTGAGTGTGTTGAGTCTGGGTTTGCATGTGTAGCGGCTTCCATATCTGACCTTGCTGCCGCGCGCTCAGCGTAACTGAGCGTCGCTTCGGCCGAAGGTAATATAATTACAAAACTCGAAACCATACAATCAGAACAGAAGGCGACTGCAATGCAGCAGACTACACTTTTGCAGTCAATGCTGTCCGCGCTTACTACGATTGCAGACAAACTGTCGAAATAGAACTTTGCTTTACGTTTCATTATATAAACGCTTTAGAATCATTTTTTAGCATTGCAGTCAATCAAGTATTGCTTGATTTGATCTCTTTTCAATAAGGCGTGCGGTCTGCCTCCAGTTCTAGATTCTATCCAACGCCTGTGCTGCCATCGAAATGGATCTTTTTATTTTCTTCGATCGTTTTTTTCGGGTTTAAAAGAATCTTTGGCATCAATGATGAGATTATGCAATACCACACATGAGACTATAGTTCGGGCAATACTCTCTGTCGACTTCATGTTTAGCGCCCGTTTCAATATTCTCCATCGGCCTTTCAGCAAACTGAATGCACGTTCGACGCAAATCCTTGTGCTAGAATGAAAATAGTTGAATCTCTTTTCATCCTTCGGCATGTCTTCGGTAATGTTATATGGAAGAATCATTACATCAGTTAGAGTGTAACCTGCATCGCCGATCAAATGCATTCCTGGTGGAATTACCTGTACGATGTTTTGCCCGATCAGAGACATATTCCATAGATTCTTATCACTGCAAGATCCGGGTCGCATCGAGAAATTCATAAATTTAGCGTTGCTATCGACGATGGCCTGCATATTTACTGCAGGAAAATTTTTCCTGCAGTACCAACTACGATGATTGATGAGTACAGTGTGAGTCACCTTAAAGAGACATTTTTGTTAGGAGCCACGTGGTTTGGTATCTGCGCTCAGAGATATGACGCAGTGGGCAATCAAATACTGTAAATCGATAGATCTCAATGAGCTGAGGAGAATCACAGAAAAAAAATCGAAAAATATAAAAATTGAAGGCTGCAATACAGTTGGAAGTTGTATGGAGATGAGCTGTGATGAAACAGCCCAAGTTTGCGTACGCACTTTGATCAGTTCCACTGTCGCATTTTTTGTGGCGACTGCGCACTTTTGTTGGCGCAGCCCGCTTCGCTGAAATAACAGGGCTGCTCCATGAATTGGTTGATCTGCAGTTTCTCTGTTGGCAATGGCGCCCAAGAACCGTACATGGAGGCAGCTGAGTGCTGCAAGAGACGTCCTGGCACAAAAGGCACGGGCCGTCGACAATTACTGAGCGAACAACCGGATTTTCGTAAGCTGAAGGAACGGCTCCAGGATGTCATTGAGAACCATGACGGACTCAAGATCGATTTTTATCCGAAATTTAATTGTGAATTCAACTTTATTGAGATGTTCTGGGCCGCCTGTAAGTCATACACGCGTCGGATTTGCACTTATTCTTTTGAGGACCTTCAAAACTGTTCCATTGATCTTTCATCTATCAGGCGTTTTGCCAGAAAATGTTATCGATATATGGACGCCAATTGTCTGAGAGACAAAGAAGGTAAGCCTTTGACATCTCGTCAAATAGATTATGCTGTTAAGAAATACAAAAGCCATCGGCGATTTCCGATGCGCATTTATGAAGAATTAGAATAAAAAATATCGGAAATCGAATTAAACCAACAAAAAACTTCACGAAAATTTCAAAACAAATTTCAAACCAATTTGAAACAAATGTCACTTTAAGATGACTCGCACTGTACTCTTAAGCTGTACAGCGGCAACAATTAACAATTGCTTTAATACCCTTCAAGATCTTCGGGGGGCTCAATCTCTAGAAGAGTGCCATCAACGGCGCCTGCAACATCGGGATAGCCATGGTGCCTCTGGAATTTCAGCTACGATTGCCCATTCATCGTTCTCTCTCCACTAACAGTTTCTTAGTCAGTATTGTGAGTAAGGAACAGACAGACGATTCAGACGTTGATCAACATGGGGGATATTTTCTCCAGGACGTCATCATACTGTTGATCAGGACAACTGCAGTGGCTTTCGAGACTCCAAACAGACTACCAGCTGTCTGGAAACCGGATGACTGAGCAAGGTAAGCCATGGTCATTGCAGGCTTCATTTTGTTGTCGACTAGAGCATTGACGGCAGGAAGCAAGCTGAGCCCAAGATCGGAGGCAAAAGATTCAATCCTTGTTGAAATAACATCGAATGTGCAATGATTCATCCGAAGATGGGCATGGAACCATCCATCTCCACTTCCAGAATAAACTTGGTCCCAAATTTGTTTTTAAAAGTTGTCTGCTCGCTCTTTGGTCGTTTCGATCGTCTGCCGTCTGCAAAAAGCACGGATACTGTCGATTGCAGGCACCCAACAATGGCCTGAACGATGACAATGTCTTCTTCCGAAGAGGATCCTTCATCTACTTCTTGAAAGGCGACCATCTCCTTTTTGCGTTCCGGAAAGACTGCGTTTTATCTACTTATTTAAAAAAGGAGATCGACGATCCCCTTAAATATTAAGGAGACAAAAAATGCGATCCACAGTCAGAGCTACTTAATAAGGAGACGCACAATAAGTAGATTCCTCGCCCTTCAACAAGCCTCTTACACGCGGTCTTACGCATATTTCTGCGGACACCCAGCGTAATACTGCTTTTCAGAATCCTTTCTGCGTTATCTTGCGAATTGTTAGAGCTGCGTAGCGGAATTGCAGGGCTTCGACGGATGTGAAGTCGCATTTTCCTGCCTTAGTCCAAATTTGACATCAGTTCCAGCGTTTTTTCATGTTGCAAAATTCTGCTTTTCAAAATGAGAATAAAAAAGTTCTGTTGAAAAAATGATTTAATATTCATGTCTTTTTTGGAGACGTTCTGGTTCTGTTACTGGGTGCAGTTAAAGGCTCATGATTCCGATCACAGGGATCTTTACCTAAGTGAAAGGTCCTATATCGAATTTGCTATTGAAGCCAATACTGGTTTTGTTTTTCCAATTGCTTTTCATTCTGTTTACAATCTTTTACTGACTGTTTTCATGTATAGATTGGTCCTGTCTGGCCTGTTACTCGAGCAACTGGTCTCAAGATCGGGTCCCTATCAAGGCTGCAGGTATTAGATCGACTCTGTTATTAAAGCCAGTATTTACTTTCTTTCTCCAAATTTTGTTTATTTACTTTTCTTATAGTTTACTGACTGTATTGTACAGGTTGGCCATGTTTGGCCTCTAATCGAGCAGATGGTTTTCAAGATCGGCGTCCCTTTCAAAAGCGGCAGGTAATATATCGACTCTTTTATTAAAGCCAATATTTACTTTCTTTCTTTAATTTTTGTTCATTCACTTTTCTTATAGTTTACTGATGGTATTAATGTACAGGTTGGCCATGTTTGGCCTCTATTCGAGCAGATGGTCTTCAAGATCGGCGGCTCTATCAAAGGCGGCATTTATTATATCGACTCTGTTATTAAAGCCAGTATTTACTTTCTTTCTCCAAATTTTGTTTATTTACTTTTCTTATAGTTTACTGATTGTATTCATGTACAGGTTGGTCATGTTTGGCTTCTATTCGAGCAGATGGTCTTCAAGATGGGCGTCCCTATCGAAGGCGGCAGGTACTATATCGACTCTGTTATCAAAGCCAGTATCTTCAGTAATGTTTCTTTATTCACTTCACTAATTTTAGCGATTGTATTCATGTATAAATTGGCCATATTTGGTATGGTATTCGAGATGTTGGCCAGCGATATTTATTATCTTCGTTTGCTTGCCTTCTTCTGTTTCTATTTTGAATTATGTTCTTTGTTATCTCCCTTTTATCTTCTTTCTTCATTGGCGGAAAAATTCACAATTTATTTCTAATAAAGTCTAGCATTGACCCCTACTATAGTTTGCTTCCAAGATGCCTTTTATTCCATTCAAGTTTGAATATCTAGCATCAGAATTCTTCAGCTCGATTAGCTCGAATCACAAAATAGCCCTTGTGTCCTTGTAGCTTTCCCAGCATTATATTGATAGGCTCTACATTCTCCATGAACACCCATCGCGACCACTTTCGGTTCTCTGCAGGAGTCATTGGCTCTATCACGAATAAGCTGGTCACTGGATCAGTGGAATATCCCTCGCCTTTTCTGTCTGGAGATCGATACCAGTAGACGTAGGTGAAAAAGTTCCGAATCGCGCGGACAGATGAACCTCAAACGCGCGATAGAAGGCTGCGACCGATTTCGAGTCCTGCGAACCCAACGGCCGTCTTTGAACGAATGATCCGCCGATATCTCGTGGTAGAAGAACACGCGAGAGTCAGGGGTTCCGTCGAAGAGCCTGAAGAACGCCGTCAGCATGGTTTCGGGCGGACCATCTTTGAATGATGCGGGCCACAGAACGGGGATCTGCTGGATTAAACGACACGCGATGCTGCCCGTCCAGATGCTCCGACAGCCGCAGGACGTTGGGTGAGCGCCGTCGAGACGGAAGCCAGCAAGACGATACGCCGACTCCATCGAGGACACATAGCGTAAGCAATAGAATCGTGTGCATGTGCGGCAACACACGCTTCTGGAACTCGAGAATGGCGACGAAGGCCACGATACGGCCCAGGATTCGTTTCTTGGTCAATTCGTTCAGGAACGCCGCACGAAGCTGGTCGAACACTCGGCAGACGATGTCGGGAAGATCACGCGCCTCTTGTCCGGGTAATATCTCTCGACGAATCTCCTCCCAGCCGGGATTGCAGGTGTACTGTTAGGTCGAGGTCTAGGAAATCCTGTATATGTCATGAATCTGCGCTACTT
>RBZT01000731.1:0-31238 GCA_003693705.1 Polymyxa betae
ATGGCGTCGATGCCAGTCAGAGTATAAGGAAGATGCGCTGCGGACTGCGGATCGATCATCGAAGTTGTTCCGTGTTGATGACTGCAAAAACTGAAGAAGTTCGGACTCGGCGTCCTGACTGCGGGTTTGTAAAGTGACATCATCGGGATTGGCCTCTAGGGCCACTCGTGCTTGTTCGGCGTTTTGGAATACCGCAGCGAGTCGTGTTCGATCGTAAGAAGTGTTCGAGTTTACGTTACTGACAGAAGGGGCTGGATGAGGGAGGCCTGATAATGCCGTAGGAAATTGCGGGCGCGGCTCGTCGCCGGTCGCGATCAGGTATGCTTCGAGTCGTTCGAGACCGATAATAGCCTCTCGTCTCCAGAGTTGCCAGTTGGACTCCGTTAACAGAAAAGATGTTAATGCGCTTGATGACTTCATCTCGCTGCTCATTCTGCTCGGCGCAGTAGATGACGATAGGAGGATTAGTCGTGTCGGGGTTTGCGGTGAAGCTAGCCCACAGCGTTCACGAATCCTTTGTCAGCAGTACGGACGGGCAGTTCGGAGTGCGTCAGTCGCTCCCTGCTCTGTCCCTGAGACGTATCCTAAGTCGGTCTCCCGGCGTCGCGGTCTTGCAGCGGATAGCGTGGTCTGGGCCGATAACCTGTAGGCTTGGTAGAAAGTGAAGTCGCACAGGCTGATGAATTAATGGAATGATCTGTATTGATATAGGACAGTACCCGAAGGGCCTGGGCAGGGCACGTGATCAAGGGCCTGATCGACGGCACGAGATCGATGATGTAACGTGACAGTTCGTCACGTGATCATGTCTTGGTCAGAATCTTCACACTTAGCAGCTGAGTTACAGGTCTCAACTGGGACATTATACAACAGGTTCCGAGAAGGATTCTTGAGAAGGCATCGGAATAAGATCAAACCGAAATTAAATCCCGTTGACAAAACCGAAAGAATCAGATTTTGTCTACACCATCTGAATATAGTTAAGTTATCCGACCCAGACGCGAAGTTTTCTTCGATGCTGGACACCATTCACGTCGATGAGAAATAGTTTTTTGTTACCGAAGACAACCCCGTGAGAACATGTCAAAACAAGAACTCCATTCAGAAAGTCATGTTTCTGGCAGCAGTCGCACGACCTGTATATGACAGTCAGGGAAACGTAATTTTTGATGGCAAATTGGGGGTCTGGCCTTTTGTTACCAAGACAACAGCGCAAAGGTTCAGTAAAAACCGTCCGGGAGGGACTTTGATAACTACAGATATCATCATAAACAAGGAGACATACAGAAAATGCTTGATAGAGCAATTGCTTCCAGCAATTCTCAGAAAATGGCCGGTCGGTCACGATCTTAATCTCCCTGTCTTTATACTGCAGGATAATGCTAAGCCCCATATTCAAGTTGACGATGATGAATTCCTACAAGCTGCGTCTGCTTTGAGGGAGAATAATCTGGAGGTCCATCTACGTTTCCAGCCAGCCAACAGTCCAGACTTCAATGTCCTAGATTTGGGATTTTCCGTGCCATTCAGGCTGTGCAGCAAAAGAAGAAGTTTGTAAGCGTGGATGAGCTCATATCTGTAGTGCAGCAGTCCTTTTTCGACATGCCAGATCAAGCGTTAAACTGCGTGTTCCTGACATTACAAACATGCATGCTGGAGTCAATGAAAAGAGAGGGGGGAAACGATTACAAAATTCCCCATCTGGGGAAGCAGAAGATGATCAGGGAGAACCGTCTTTCCTTGCAAATCAGTGTTGAACAGAACGTCATCAATCAAGCATTGAGATGCTTAGAGACTGATGAATAAAGCGAGATCTAATTGTTTCTAGACGGGTACCTGTGACGGACTTATTGAGACAAAATTTGCGACACTTATTTTTGAATATTTTCCGAACCCATTTCCGACACTTATTTTTGAACGGAGGGAGTAGTTTTTATTGCCATTTGATGCGCACTTTTGTTATGTAAGCAGCTTATGCGTTACCATTCGTGTAACGAGAATTGTCGAAATACATTCCTGTGCAGATTTGTGATATCATTAATTCATTACCACCTCATGATTCGGCCACGATCCCCAAGGCTGGCGGCACAGGTGCGACTTTATCTCGGTTGCGCGGCGACAGGATGAAACGTTTCATGGCATTCGACAGGCGCGGCATTATCGAGATCCGTCGCTGCTGAGTCGACTGGCTGATCCGTTCGCCCGGCCTTCGCGGTTTCAGCATCAGAATCGAGAACAGCGACATGGCCGGTAACGTGATGTTATACGTTACCGCATAAATCGCGAAACCGACGGGATTATCGTTCATATACGGATTGGTGCTGAAGATCGCGACTTGGGTGAGAAACATAAACATCGATAGCGTTAGCAGAATGGCAAGTGTAACGAAACGCCGTAGAAAGTTGTCCATGCGAACGGAGACCGACGAGCCTTCCCGGGCGCGACGAGACCGCATCAGTCCGATTCGAAAAAGTGCGATACTGACGGAGAAATAAATTGCGATCGCGAACACACAAATGCCGTTAACCAGCGCGTTCAGCTGGTAGAGCTCGACACCGGCCACGGACTGCCGATACATGATCAACTGCGTGATCTCGGCCACGTCCAGTAACACGGCACTGAACGCGAACAGCCCGATGATGCAGTCGCCGAGCAAGTACGACCCGTGCTGTTGCGTGATATCCGATTTCAGCGTGATCTTGTGCCAGTAACGTGCCGTAATAATCGAGATCGAGTTCTCCAGGCCCATAAAGTGCGACGACATGATCATCGTGACCTCATAGGGTAACGTGGAAATCGCCCCGAACCCGCCCCCGACGTACATCACCGCCATGGTCACGGCCTTCAACAAACCCGCGAATAGGGCCGCATGAATCAGGGTGATATGCCCAGCCAGGTCCCGGCACGGACGCCGATTCCCATTTGGCGCGAAACGAATCAACAGCGCATGATCCCACAGGTACCTCAGGGCCAGTACGGCCAGGGCTGCGTACAGGCCCACCAGCAGCCAGCGACCCAGGATCTGATACCAGACGGTTTCGAAGACGACGATGTAGGGGGATTTGTCGGCGCGGACCAGTACGACGTCGCCCTCGCGCAGGACCGTGGCGGCGGAGGTTGCCGTGGAGAGGCCCAAGTCCGTGGTGAAGCGCGCTTCGACCATGATGGCGTGCTGGTGGCGCTGGCGACCGGTGTGATCGGAAATCGAGGGCATCGTGTAACGCCAGCCTGCTCCATACGGAACTTCACCTAACAGATCCCCATGTCAGATTAGTGCGTGGAATGAAATGTCAAAGCTCGGTATGAAAAGGTTGCGGCATGAGAAAGGTGCGCCGAAAGAAATAGTTGAAAGTCTGAGTTGCCCAGTAAGAAAAGTTGCGCGATGAAAAAGGTGTGCGGTGTTGGGAAAGCGCAAACAGCAACGGAAACGAATTTGTGAAAACTGCGTGCGGTTGAAAAGAGCCTGCCAATTGTAAAGGCAGAGAAAATGCTTCAATACGTCAAGAGTTGAAACTGATAGAACTGAGCTTTTTTCATCTGCTGTTTGAACAAGTGCCAACTAACAAAAAGTTCAAAAAAGCAAACAAAACTCAATCGAGAATGAAACAGAAAGAAACGAAACTAGATACGTACGGATGATTGCAGAAGCATTCAGATCAGCGAAATTATCATAGATGACAAAATCCGGGCAGGTCCACGACGACTGCGGCAGAAGCACGACGCGCTGATTGACGGCCTCCTTCGGAATTCCAGCCCCTTCGCAGTAATCGCCATCGAAGCGGTGCACGACGCCACGGACTTCGGCCTGCGGGCCGGCCGCGTTCTCGAACGTCACGCCCAGCCAGCGGTTCGCCGAATACGCCGCGATCTCCGTCGTCGTCGTACTGTTCCCATAGATGACGATCAGCGCATGGCATCGGCACAGGAGCAGCCCGGCCAGTAGGACGCCGCTGCGAACCGCCATTCGATACGGCTCTCACGTGATCGATGGGTCGTACCCGCCCCGGGTCGCTATTTCTGTCCATAAGTTAATGGCAGTTAAGCGGGCCGTATCAACCTGTGCGGGGTAGTACGACCGTTACCCCGGTCGCATTTCGCAAAGTGTCTGTACGACGGATTTGAAAGGATTGCCCGATGTTTCCGCAGCCATATATAAGCGACGTTTGAACTGTAGGGTTTTAGGGTTAGGGTTTCTTTGCCATTCCGCATGTTTCCGCTGTGGACTTGTTGGTGTTCGCTCTTCAACGGCGGTTGTTTGTCAAAATTCGAAAAATCATCAAATAACAGCTGACCTTCCCCATTGGTCCATTTGGCCTATTGGTCCATTTGGTTTTCGATAATACGACGATGGACGTACTGGACAGGATATTCTAACAATGGAAAATTATGGAAGCAGACCATAACCGATCTGTCATTGACCCGGACCGCTCTCATAAAATTCTGGACGGAGCGGAAATGTTATCTATGAGAGAGCACTTCGAGACCGTCCCCTCGTCTACGCCCGGGTAACTTGCATCCGATCTGTCAAAGAGATTCCTGCGAGAATAATATCGTAGTTGTCACCTCTCGGAGCAAACGTGAAGGTTGCGACTTTTGGTTAAATAGCCCAGTGACAGATACCGCTAATAACTCTAACATCAAGCCGAGCCGAGTTTAAACGGCCGATGGGCGACATTTCGTCGAACACTGGATACCAGAGTCCGGCGCCTATGGACAGCGAACCAGCTGCGCCCGGCGGCAACGTAACGGGGCTCAACGCCGGGACGGTCCTGCTTCAGGCGAAGTTCACGCCGGCGCGGATTCAGAATTTCGCGGTGACGATCGATTGACTGAAGGTCACACTGACTGGGTCATACGCGCAGGGACAGGCCTTTTTGCAGGATGGGGTCGTACGACCCCATCCCGAGTGCTGTCGAGCAGGGCGAGCAGTTTCATAAATTGCTCGAATGATGCCATCACCACGAGGCCATGCTAAAGCAATCAAACCGTTTTGGCAGGGTGTTCAAGCAAAACTGATCATCCAGCCCATGACGCCAGTTAGGAAAGTATTAATACGCACTTTTCAATACGTTACTTTCTCAACCCATTTTATGTGAATAAATCAGTTTCTGAGCCTGGTTGAAGTGCGTATCGTCTACTTTGTGGTCGTCTCCTTATTGGGTCGCCTTGACTGCGGTGCGCATTTTCTGTCTCCTTATAATTTCAGGAGGTCGCCGACCTCCTTTTTCAATAAGTAGATAAAGCGCAGTTCAATCCGGAACGCAAAAAGGAGATAACCCTCTTCGAAAAAGTAGATGATAACATCAACTTACTCGGAGGATGATGCTGCCATTGTCCGGGCTGCTGTTGGCTGTTTTCAATCTACGATGACTGCCGTCCTAGCAGATGGGAGAAGATCGAAAGGGCTAAGAGTGAGCAAAACTCGGCCCCTAACGAAACTTGGGAGCGAGTTCGTCTGTCGACCGAAATGGACGGAACGATCTGAATCAGAAAACTGGAATTCAAGTTCGTCGTAATTGCTTATAGTACAGCTAGATTCGGGAAATAAGGAGTTTATTTCAACCATGTCTCTGCTTATTCTCGACTGAAAAAGGAGATATGCAAAAAGTGGACGATACGCACTTCAACCATGCTCTCACAGTGCAGTATTCTGTCTTCAGCTCCGATTTTTTGACGGAGTCCCAACTGCGCCAGTGCGCAGTTTGTAAACTCACAAAGTTTTTTCGGTCAGATTTCCAGATTTCACTTTTTGTACAGTATGAGCAGGGCTTTGTTTGTTACGACTTTATGTCTCGAATTTGATTGCCGCCGCCACACTTGTCTCTGTTGTTTTCTTCGTGTTTTCTTCGTTTAAAAGCCGATGTCTGTGGCTCTAGCAGAACTATATCTTGATATCACTCTTTCCTAACTGGATTTCAAGCGATGTGTAACGTTAGAGGAGTGACAGGGGTGACCCCAAGGCCCCTCTGCAAGAGCGGAACCTTTCATAGAGAGACGCCTCTCGTCAATGGCATTATGGAAGGTGATCGTCGGGCTGCTGGCAGCGACGACATCTGTCGCCGCACGAGCGTTCCCGGAGGGAGTCGGCGGCTGTGACCCGGATGCTTCGCCACCAGAAAGCAGGGCTTTGTTCGTGGCTGGCGGCCCCGACCCCTCTCTGCCCATGAGGTCTGATCTGCCCCTGACCATAACAAGATTGCCTGAGTAAGCTTTTACCATTTTCGTTTTCTTTGTGAAAGCCTATCCGCCAATAATCGTCTTACAGCTGTGGCAGTATTTTGCAATTTTGTTGTTATGTTGTAATTTATTGAAACAGTTCCCATTTATTTGCCATCTTGTAATCCAAGCTTTGTTTTGCTAGTGGCTTCCTGCTGTCTTGTTCAAACATTTAGATGAGCGTTTGGTTCACCAATTTAGCTTTTTCTGCAATTGCTTCTTTCCATTGGCGAATTTTCTTTATATTTGTCGCTGTGTAATCAAGACAGTTCTGTTATCTCTCTTGCTGTCTCGTTTAAGTTTATTGACTGTTTTTGTACTGCATGATATTATTTCAGGACTCTAGATTTTCAGCTGCTTGGCTACAATTTCCTTATTTGCACGGCACTGTTTTTTTATTTTGATTGCCAGCTTCACTAAACGCTTGGCTTGATTCAGGTTCGATCACGACGACGGATTCGGGTTCGTCGCCTCGTTTAAGAACGCATATATGTCTGGCGAATGGAGCGCCATCTACGATTGCAAGGTCGAATACTTCGCCGGGGGTTGCCGTGCTTGGCTGGCTGAGTTCCCGATGGACCGACTCGCAAAAAAGTCCCCAATCCAGCTTGGTCGTGCTGTTGTTGTTTCGCAATTCTGGGGATATGGATATTATCACTGGTTTATTGAGGTCAGTGGTTTTTTTCTGTTTAGCAAACATTTGTTCTAGCGCTCAGGATCGGAAAAGTTGAAATGTGATTTTGAGATTTTCTTTTGGTGATAATCTTTGTTCTAGCGCTCAGGATTGGAAAGTTGAAATGTGATTTTGAGATTTTTTTGGTGATATTCTTTGTTCTAGCGCTCAGGATTGGAGAGTTGAAATGTGATTTTAAGATCTTTTGGTGATTTGCTTTCGGCTGCAATTAGTCTGACTCATGCCTACAATGATAATGTTTTCTTTTCTTTCATTTCAACATGCTGCGTTCTTGATCATTTGATGCTTATTTAGGGGTTCCTGCGATTAGCTCTGGTTTATGATTATCTGGTCGATAATCCCGACGTAAAAATTGTGATGTACAAGATGGACAATTCGGAAGCGTTTTTAAAGCTGATTGGACTGGATCCAGCACGGCTGGTTTCGTTCGACGACGGAGCCCTATATTTCGCTCAGGAGCTGCAATCGCCATCACCATCGGCTTGTGGAAGTGCGATGGGACCGGCAGCCAGGAAAATGCGATCGTTGTTCCGATCAAATGCTCGCCATCTGATACCAGAGGTTAGTAGATTTATTCTTTCACCTAACCCACGTTTTTTCTGCGGGCCACTTTTTACTTGAAGTTCTTTTGTGCTTGATTGTCTTCTCCTCACATGCTAAGCTTTATCTATATCGTTAACTCCAATTTTGTTTGAAGTTTTCCCGCTGTGGTTCCGTTTCGATGTTTATTCATGATGGTTCATTTCATTTTTTTTTTAACCCATTGCTGCTCTTTTGATAAAATCTTGTATATTATTGTTGCCGTTTTATGTTCTGCCTTTGGCGTACTCATTCTGATTTGCCTGCACAGATTTCCGTTGATAGCGGTGAACAATTCACCATTGTGGTCCAATCTCGCGGTCACGATGGGCAATCGCGCTCGATCACGAACGAAGCTGAGTTACTAGCTGCATTACGCCGGGAGAACCCCGATGCTCGTATCCTGGAGTTTGGACCCGATGCGAACTTATGGGACACTGTCAAATTGCATTATCATGCGAACATCGTTATCGGGCCACACGGAGCTGGCCTCAGCAATGTATTTTTTATTGAGCTCTCTTTGTTCTATTCTCATATCACTCATTTGTCAATTAACTGCTTTCCTAATTTCCGACATTTCCTTATTATATTCAGTTGTAGTATTATTGGTTATAGCTGAATATGCCCAAACCTTGTTTAAGTCTTATTTGTTTTTAAAATTGGCTACAGATTCTATTCGTGTTTTTGACATTGGCTACAGATTCTATTCGCTCCGGAAGGCACAGCCTTGATTGAGTTACATCCTGATATTGGCAACGATCACCGATACGGAAGGCATGACGTCAACATCTGCCATCAAAGGACTGCCCATAGGGTCGGATCCCGCGAAATTCTTTTAATTGAAGATAATGGAACCTACGCTACCCCGTTCTCTGTCGATATTGACCGAGTCGTACAAGTCGTATCACAGCTCCGACGAGGAGTGCTTGTGCCGGTTTCTTACACCGACCTAGAGAGAGAATAAACTTGGCAGATCTGTAAGCTCTGTTCATTTTACTGTTTTTTGTAATAACGATTGAGGCTGTCAAGACGTTCCATCTACCAATCTCAGGCTGCTTTGTTGCAAAGTTGGAGAAATATGAATTCGTTCCAAAAGTGATAATGCAAAACATCTTCAATATAGCAAAGCTCTCCAAAAACGGAAGCCGTCGACGAGATTTGAACTCGCGCGGGCAAAGCCCAGTAGATTTCGAATCTACCTCCTTGACCGCTCGGACACAACGGCGCCTAGTTGGTACCAAACAGTTGGCATTTTGGTCATGGAAGAACGGATGCGGTTTCAGCGCTTACTCGGCTCGATCAAGGAACTCCGACATTGAATCATTCTTTAAACTTTGCTTTGTATCACACATTCGTATGCCTTGTTTGCTTTTGTATTCGATGTAAGTAGGCATGATGCGACTGCGCTTGTTTTCTTACTTAGATTCGGCCAGCGAAGAATCGACGAAAACGGCAAGGACAATCCGAGCTGAAATTGAAACTGATGCCAGATGTTGAAGATTCATCCAATCCAATGAGACAATCGGACTTGAAATGTTGGAGCAATACACTAAATAGCATATTCTACAACACGAAAATCTGTTTGCAGTTTTTTATAGGACCATCGAAGCGAATGGCGTTGCTGGTTTTCCTTCCATTTCTAGTTCATATTCATGCCATGAATGTAATTGGAAAACAGGCCGCCAATCGATTCGTTCAGCGTTCAGCTTGGTGCACGCCGTGTGGAGAACCCCAAATTCTAATAAAATCAATGATGAAAATCAAACATCAACAAGGGTTCGCCAATTAGAGCTGACATCATCCCTCGAGGCATTACGATTCCATCGTCAGCAGGACATTTGGCGGCCCTGAGTCCGCAATAGCCGTCGATATTGGTTCTGGGATTTCATAACCTGATTCTGAAACTATTTGTGTCATTTTCCAATTTCCTTTTGTGTTTCTGAAATTTATCCGCATCAATCCAGCGAGAAGATCAGCGAGCAGCACGAACAGCACTTTGACCAGGCGAGATCGGTCCGATATGTGACCGAATATTGAAACAAAGTGAACTTCGACTAATTGATACCGGGAAACGGGATCATGAGGAACGTGGATTCGAATTAATCTCAGGCTGAACCAGTAACAGTCCTTCCTCTCTATAACGACACTCTTTATAACGACAGCTCTATAGAAGCCAGTTAATGTTATTTGTTCGAATTTCTTTAGTATCTTTCTATGGGTTCTCTACAACGACATCAACGACGTGGAAGCGCGGCCCATTCCTGTCAAATGAGATTTATATTGGGCTCTTTGTCTCCCATCTCGATCATTGGCAATGAAAACCTGTTTTTCTACCATGGCCTCGTCACCCTTAAACTGGTCAGCTGGGAGGGTGAGCCTTTTCAGCATAGCGTGGGTCGGATGTATGAGATTTGGAACGGCCTGTACAAACCATAGCCGAGCTTGATGAATTCCATCAGCAAGTTGTTGATATTGGTTCTGTCAGCATCCCTGAAGATTGAGTTACCGGATGCAGTACCTAACAAGATTTGTTTCCGCGAATCTTTGCAATCGGTGATTCTGGGCTCTTACGGGAAAAGCAATAAAATACTGCAATAGGCGTATCACATACGCATTCAATACAAATCGAGCAAAGCCGTTTGTTTTATGTTTGATTGTGTAGATTCAGCTGTTAGTATCTGTTGTCCAACAGAAAGAAATTTTAATGTGTCGAAGAGCAACATGGAAACTATGTATTGGTTTTCAGCCTCAATGGGACGTCGAATGCAAGTTCCTAGAGCCAGAGCAGGACGTTAATGAGCAATTTATACTTGGGATTCTGAAGAAGCATATATCATATGTCTAAAGTGGAAGTTTAACAAGATCCGCTCCTAGAAGCCAGCCCTAATCCCAAAAACACATCACATGATTCATTGCAGATACATCAGTGGGCATCTTACGACAGCCGTGGCTTGATGATGATGGAAGATACAATTTCCGGAGGAGACAGAGATGTATGGATGCAGCCAGATTGATTACTTCGGGGTTCACGAGCCACGGGAGGCCACGCCCAACCAAGTTAAACTGGGAGGCGCGGCCTCGCTTAGCAGTCTCTCCCTCTCTCTCTCTCTCTCTATCTCTCTCTCTCTCTCACATTCTCCTCTCGCATTCGATTCCCTCTGCTGCTTTTCATAGCCTCTCTTGGCTGATCCTATCTCCTCTCTCTCGCATTCCATTCCCTCTGCTGCTTTTCATAGTCTCTCTTGGCTGATCCTATGGATGTTCCCGCCTACACTGTCTGGCACGTAGATGTCAATAATGATTACATCAGAAGCGTGGAGGATGATACCAGCAGCATTGGAACTGTTCCTGAAGACACACAGGATGATGATGACATCACTCCCCCTCTGGCTGTCCATCATCAGAACCAATTGAACAATATTGCTAGATTGTCTCCATACTGGCGAATTTACGATTTAAAATTCGATTGTCATAAATTGATGTGACACCGAAAGCGTCGAAGTTGCCGTCCACGGTTCTTTTGAAATCTGGATCAGATTTCTCTCTATTTTATCTCTGTTTTTATTTCTCTCCCATATGCCACAGATCATGTTCTCCCTTAGACCACCATTCTTCATCACCGTCTATTTTCATCCGATTCGAACGATCCTCCGTTAAGCTTGTCACCGCACGCCAGCAAGTCCATGTCCACCACAGTTTTGCTTCCCGTGCTTTATCGCAACATGGTTCCGTTGAATGATCCGGACGCCTTCGCATTTCAACATTCAAAATTGGCAGAATTCCTATAATGCTGTGAAGTCCAATCGATTTGTAAGGGCTTGGTGTGATGACAAGCAATCTGAAATATTTTAATTAGGTTCAACTGAAATTGCAGCGATTTTGCTCTTTGTCTCGCGAAACTCCAGAACTTAATATTGAGCATTGCTTCCATGAGATTGTCACTCACGTTTCAGAGTGCTTAAATGTTGATGTTTCCAGATCACTCTAAATACGGAGTTAGAGATTATCTTGCTTACTAAAAATATTGCTTTCGAAGAATAACGGACAGCTGCTACTGCGACCACATGGGCAAAATCGTGATTAAGTCAGAATTCAAAACAGATCCTGACTTCGCTGTTGGTCACGTTTGGTTCACGGAAGTCGTGGGGCCCAATTATTTGAGGCCGTTTTCGCACAGAACATTTTGACTCACACGTTTCCCTTAACACAAAAGCAGTTCAAATTGTTCATAGAAACGGAAGACTGTCAATCAATATTGGCGTTTCCTCCAGGGTATGACATGGCTCCTGCTCAGCTTTCTCGGGATTCAATTTTTCTAAAAAAAATATGCATCTGCCTTCTGGTTGCCACTCCATTGCCAGAGAAGTATGAAGAGGCGAAATCTCCTGACAAGGTTTATGCTCCTATCACATCCAATCTTCCTCCTTCGGCCAAGAAGCCGAGTTAAACCTGCTCGAAAGCCTGTTGGCCGCCGCTCAGAAAGAATAAAAAAGCTGCCGATGCCTTCTACCGCTGCTCAGGAGCTGACGAGCCAGAACAGTTCCGTCAGGTCCGGATTCTGTCACTGCAAGAACTGGATGAAATTGAGACTCGCCTGGGCGAGCTTTCAAGTGATTCGGATTAGATTTTAGTTTGAAGCTGCAATTCTGACACCTGATAGATTGTTAGAGCACACCGTTACACTCTTCACAGTCCCATACTCCTCCTATTTACCAAACTATTTTCACAAAAAATATATTTTGCTTTGGATTTTGTTGTCCCCGAAATGATCTAGTCGTATGTTCTGGATCAATTCTTGCATCGAAATGAGTAAAATAATAATAGCCTCCGTTAACGAAAGCCACTTCTAATGCATCATCACCTGATGAGTTCTTTCTCCAGCTTACAATCTCCGGACTTTCGTTTCAGTGACAAAGCTTGACCAACCCCGAGCCTGAGATTCCAATCGCCCTTGAATTCATGAACAATACCGTTTTTGGAAAAAGCAATGTCCCGACCCAGACTCGAACTAGAGACCTCCTGTGTGTTAGACTGGTGTGATAACCAACTACACCATCCGGACTCTGATTCTATAGTAAGCAAGTGAGCGCTCTTCGTCAAATTCCGAGATATCAATAGGGTGGACTTGGGATAACATTTCAGCAGGCAGTATAGGAATTACAGTTGTCATCATCATGAACTGTTTAGGAACTTGTGTAATTAGTCATGGAGAAAGTTGGTAATGAAAGTGACCGGGGAATCTCTATTCTGGATTGGAGTAATCTTTGCGGCTCATGTTAACATAATTTGTTAACATGAAGGCTGATTAATAGCATGCTGTAGTCCCTGTGATGAGATTGACCATTGTCACGGTACTTACTAACCTTTTGATCATGGTTTCTGTCCTAAACTAAACATACTCTGCTATTTGTTTGCAGAAGCGTCTCCTTCATTGTCTACATCTATCAAGCCATCCATTCTGAACATCTATCGACGCAATCCGAGACGGCAGAACTGAACCTGGCCCATTCATTTAAAGAAAGGCGACGAGCAGTGAAAGTTCCATCAGCCAAGCCTCTGTCAACTCTATAAAGAATAACTGAAGTACTTCAACCCAAAGAGGATAGAGCTTAAGCTTCTTGTACACCTTCGTGGCGGCGAACCTTTCGAAAATGTTGTACTGGACCATCAGTGCTGACAGATCCGGAATTGTTATTGTTGATAGGTACAATCAGGACGAGCAATTTTTGGCCTCTTTGACGTATCCGCTGAACAATTCGCAAAGATCGCCGCGTTTCTCTCCTGGTCGTAGGACGACATCGGTGCGCTTGAGTAGTTTCATATCCCAGGACCGACCTGAATTGCTCAAGTTCTGCTGTTTTGCATTGAATCTCTATGATAATTTCGGTGGAATCTGTCAAAACATGGACGTGTTTTCGATGCAAACGATCCTCAACATTCAGTGTATGATCACTATATGGAAAATCAATCATGCTCGCATGTATAAGTTTCCGGGTTGTAGGCTCCAATCGGGGGTCGAGTATGACGAATTTCCTGCTCCATTGCTAACCCCCAAAACGCATAGATTCATGATATCCAATGCCAAAATCCGGGATTCACTATGATACGTTATCGACAATATTGAAAAAATACAGAAGGTGGATCCATTTGTCGACTTTAAGCGTAATCTTCGCGGCTTGAATAACAGTCTGCAACAAAACCCTAGCCCTTCACTGAAACAATGAATAAACTTTGCCCAGCTTTAATAGCAGGTTGCATCTTTACCTCAAAACAACAATGTTCACCCTAACCCTGAAATACGATGATTTCGTCTCCTGGCGATTCTCCGACTGCAGCTGTTTGATACGTTTTTTTGAAGCAGCGGCTTTCGCCAATCTCGGTTGTGATCCAGTTATTCGGTACCTTTTGGGCTAGATCGGAAACAGCTCTGAAATTGATCGTGGCCTTCACGCATGCAGATTGCAAATTCGAAAGCATGATCTGGGATTTAGCTGCGAGCCAGAACTAGCAGAAACAATCACCCTGGCCTTCAGCACAGACCAGCCCAAAGTAACTTCACAACGTCCTTTGCTCATTCTGCCACATTATTACACTGTTTTATTTTGGCACTGTGTTCGTAAGTTTGAAAATTTTACTGCCGACTTTTGATACTGGATAAAAGACAAAGTGACATACAAATCCAATCCAGCTCAATGATGGAATTGTCTCTGCAGAAGATGCCCGATGGAAAAGCCGGGAAAACAATTATCTCAAATTTGAAGCAGAAAGGTCGAATTCAGGGACTGTAGCAGGTCATGCTGGCCTCTCAATTACCGGAATCATGCGTTACCCGCCGCTCGAAAGCGGCAACTCAGTCGATCGAAGATTCTCCGTCAATACTCGATTACGATATTTTGACAGGCGGAAGCAGCATCAAAAGCAGTATGAAAGTCTCAGACTTTCAGCAAAAGCAAGCAAACCCAGCATGATGAATCGTTCTTGATGAATCTCTCCCTGTTGCTACATACAAATAGCCTTTGGGACTTTTGCAACTTTTCTGAAAAACGCAACCGAAAAAATATCGCCAAAATAGAGATCATTTTAACAATGTAATATTTTTTAGAGTCGGGGAGGGCTGGAAATCTTGGCGTTGAAGGAAAAGCGGCGTCTTTCACACACCGATCACGCCCAGCCTCGTTCCCGCCCTTACAGCAGACTGCAAATCTCCAACCAGCGCCTTCTCTTTGCCAGCAAACCCTAATCTCGGACACTGACAGAGTCATCGACCGAACGCCACAATCTTGTCAGGTCGGAATCGCGGTGCCGAGCCTCAAGTTCCAGGGTGTCGTACTGGCCGATACGCCCCGACTCTCCCCGAATCGCTCGCCAAAATGCTTCGTCACCTGAGCCGCATCGTCGACTTCCTGTTCGACGACTCGGCGTCGCGCGACTTGGAGCTCGTCGTCAGCGGCGTCCCATTCCGCGGCCACCGCGCCGTACTGGTCCCCGTCAGCGGCTACCTGGAACGGTTCGTTCGATGGCCCAGCGACGCCGGCGGCGGCGACAGCAGCGTCCGGATCGAGCTGCCCGCGATCGCCGTGCCCGAGGCATTCGCAGACGGCGACGACTTTCGACGTCGTACCGGCCCGTTCTGGTTCGAGCTGTACCTGAAGATGGTGTACGGGCGGTACCGGCCCCGGTCGAAACAGCGCGTCGGCGATCTGCTCGCCATCGTCCAGGTCGCCGATTTCATGATATCGCCGTCAATCGTGACGATTTGCGACGAGCATCTGAGCGCCTCCTGCGCCTTCGGACCCGCCGACGCCCTTCACGTCGTCCGATTCTGTCAGCGGTACGCGCTGCCGAAGACGGCGACGCTCGCCAAGCAGCTGGTCGCCGATCATCTCGCCGACCTGCGCCATGACCCGTGCCTGTACCAGGTCGAGCTGGCCCTGTTCGCGGAGATCGTCCAGCTGTGTCATGATACGTCGTTGTGGCCCTTCTGGATTATTCTGTGCTATGGCGCGGGCGACGTTCCTGTGAATGATTTCGTCTGCAAAGTCCTGCATATCGACGATCCGGAGACGGCGCGTGTGTGCCGCGAATTGGTGGCCGGCGTCAGTCGGCGTTGGCCGATTCTGACCATCGATCGTATTTATAAACATTTGCGAAGACGTGAGGTGAGGATCGGCGGCGATTGTGCGTTCTTGTATCAGGTTATCGCTGAGGCGTATTATGCAATCCGAGCACATTCGTGTAAGCAGATCGGAACCGTTTAATTTGGATTTTCTGAGTTCTCTCGGCATAGGTCCATCCATTGATAATTATGCATTTAGGTATTAATACCATTATTGATACAAAAATCTACCAAATATCATAAGTTCATTGTTAAGATCCATTTCTGTGAAATTTATCGCGAGATCTCTGTTAAACACCCACGATTTTCAGTTTTCAATTGATAGTATTTGCTAAGTCTATCGGAGCATCCACATGCTGTATCGCGAGCAGAACAAGATCTTCACACAGTCTAACAGCAGCAGGTCGGCTTTGCTACGATGCTGTCAAGCACAGCAAGAACTGTGGTCGCCCCCGGTCCTGCGAAACAATCACCACAAGACCCCGCCCTCTGCTGACAAAGAGAGTAGAGAGTGGCTGAGCTTCATGAACGCCACATTGTCAACTTAGATAGGGGAGGCCACGCCTACAGAAGACAGGCCGCGCCAAACGCTGTCAAGCGATTGGTCTAGTGAGTAGTGACTGTACTAGGGTTTGTCTGTCAAGCGATTTTACTAGGGTTTGTCTCTCTCGTTTTCACCATCAGGTGATATCTTGCAGATCGTATTGGGACGCCAAAGGCGATCACGTGACTCGGGAAAGATGCTCAAGGTTGGGATCGGATCACTCCTGACACTCTAGGCCATGAAGCCCTATCAGCTTTGTTAGACCTGCGAAACGGCTGGAAGCTTGGAAGTTTTGATTGCTCAATCTATTCTCAATGTGGTCTTCTGTCATTTTAACCTTTTCGAATTATTGAACTTCAGCCCAGAAATTTCATCTTGATGTCTCTCAAGTTTCTATATCTTTAATTGTTAGCGGATGTGAATGTCAATGCTGCTTAAGCTTGCAGTCATCTTTATAGTCCTGTGTCGTTGCTAAAATCCAATGAGAACTTGAAATGAAATACAGGTGGCTGAGTCTCATATAAGAGCAATCATCTCAAGCAGCTGTGGGCCTGCTATGTGCCCTTCTCGGACATCGTTTTGTTTGTTGTGGAGAAATTTCCATAGACTCCCTCGGAAGAGATCATGTTCACAACTGATGGCAATTCCCGACGCAAACGAAAAATAAAGAACAGAATTTTTTGTATTCTGTTGTAGCGGCCATTATTGATTTTCAAATAATAAGCCATTTCATGTATATTGGCTGTCAATTCGAAACAAAAGGACTTCTTGAGACCAACTGCTTTGACAGCGATCGCTGAACGTATTGCTTGGAAAGATTCTTAAGCAAAGAAGCATGAAATGCATATTGCGACTCAACCGTTAATATTCAAGTGGCCAAAAGCAAAATAACATCAAAACTTCGCTATAATGAGCCTCGAACACCTGTCAGATGCTTTGCGAAGTTGCCAGCTTGGATTGTTTCAAGCTGTAATGAATCGAAGAAAACGAGACTTCTTGAAAAAGTCTCGAACTTTTTTCGATTCGAGATACGCAGTTTTTCGACTTTTTCTCACTGGGCCAGCCAATAGTAAACGAGCAGGCAGGCAGGAAGAGGTTGCGCCGTCAAGGTTGCGCCGCGGTTTGATCTGTGCAGACGCAGCCTCGCCAAGCTATGTGTCTCGTGTCCCCTTCCGAACACTGGACGTCTCTATCTCTATCTATCTCCTCCCGAATTGCTTTGGTTGTCTCGCCGCTTTCTGGACGACGAGCGCTGCGATATTTAGCAAGCGTACCCAAGGTCGGTCCGCAGGGGTACCTGAACTGATCCATAGCTGATTTGAGTGCAGAACGGTGAGCAATGCAGAGCGTGAAATGTGTGGTGGTTGGAGACGGTGCCGTCGGTAAGACGTGCTTACTGATCTCATACACGACGAATGCCTTCCCGGGAGAGTACATCCCGACCGTCTTCGATAACTATTCGGCCACGGTATGCTTTCGGACGCCCAAGGCTGCTTTAGGCATCTTGGCTTTACGGCTTCGTTTTCTTCTTAGTTCAAGCCTCTGTTCTATTGCAGTTTGAAGTTCCTTTATCTTCATATATCATAATTTCCGGTTTTCCGATTTACAATCGTTTAAGATTCCATTTAGCACAAAGAGTTTACACTCTCTTCTGAATAGCACTATTTTTTTACGCCTTTTGCCCTTTACATCTTTATCTTAAGACGTGGCTTGCATTCTGAACGATTTATCGTTGTTTTGCTTCAATTCGCCACGCAAGAGAATTGTCCTTTGGCGATCACTTAGATTAACGGTGCATTAGGTGATGGTTGATGGCAGGCCAATCAACGTAGGGCTTTGGGATACCGCCGGTCAAGAAGATTACGATCGTCTTCGGCCTTTGTCCTACCCACAGACGGATGTATTCCTGCTATGCTTTTCTATCATTTCGCCTGCTTCATTTGCTAACATTTCATCTAAATGGTAACACTTCTTCACTCATGCTTTTCCACTTTCGAAAATTGTTTTTTTTTTCTGATGTTTGCCCTTTCTGAACAATATTTTCTTTAGCTTAGGCTATGCTGCAGAAAACTTATCTCTTACAGGTATCCTGAGATTTTGCATCACGCTCCACATGCTCCCAGAGTCCTGATTGGTACAAAATCGGATCTTCGTGGTGACGCTGCCGTTGCCAATTCCCTGGCACAGAAAGGGCTGTCGATGATCACGCGAGAGCAGGCCTTAGAAATGGCTCGTAATATCGGAGCCGTTGAATACCTGGAATGCAGTGCGTTGACGCAAGAAGGCTTGAAGACCGTCTTCGACAGGGCCATCCACGCTGCATTAAATAAGCCCAAGAAGAGCAAGAAATGTGACCTATTGTGAATATCATCATATTTGCAACTCTCCCTTCCCACTCGAATTGATTTTATACACAAATAACTGTAACGACTATCTTCGCCATGGCTCTCTTTCACCTTACGATTTTAGCTTGCTTTGCTCTATTTGCCAATCAGGCGTGGTAAACCAAAAGACCATTCCAAAGCTTTGTATTACAAATTCAAATCCTTGTATGCATTCATTATGTAGAACCAAAACTAATCGGAAATGCTAAAACTATTCTCAAAAGATCACTAAGCATAAGACCAGGATCAAACTTTTAGCATCTCGATTGGTGAAAAAAAGCGAATACAGGTCCTGCGAGCTTTGAACTTCTTAGTTAGCCTTTATGCTAGAGAAAATGCATCAAGGATTTTCATTATCGCCAATCGAGACGAATCAGCTTCATCAAACTCTGAGCAGACACATTTGCGATATCTAAGAAAAGTCAGCTCGTGCTCGACCATGAAAGCCTGCCATTTGGGTCGCCATCCCACTTGTCTTGAATCGTCCAATAGAAAGAGCATTGCTTTAAATGCATTCATCGTTCAGCAGGGCTTGCAAGGATCCGAAAGGCTCTCATCTTGGTCGCTATTCGAACTTTGCGATTTCGTCTATTACACGAGCGTTTTTCTAAAGGCATTTCGTCGCTAATCTACCCGCCTCTGAAAGTCGCCATTCCAATCCAACGAACTCACTATAGCAAAATGAATATTAATAGACAATGCATTGAAAAAACCGTTGTTGTAAACACAAATCATCGTTAAGCTGAGCTTGCGCGGCTCAGAAAAGACTTGTTTTGCCTGCCTAACCTCGACGACCATCAGCAGCAACATCTCGTAGGGTCCACCATGGCTTAGCAAGAAGCATTGTTCTATGCATTTTTCGTCGCTAAAAACAGCTTGCCAGGGTCTCTTTCCATCTGGGGCGCTCGACCCGGCTATAAAACCCATCAGCCAGGATAGACAATGGCTTACAAAGGAGCAATTCTATCTTGTCGTTAAACAGGGTCTGTCCAGCTCTGAAAGCCTTCCATCAGGGCCATCAGCCCAGCGTCGACGACTCGATTATCATCTCCCAGGCTAACCAAAGGCATTAAAGGAGCCATGCCCTACAATCATTTCGTCGTTAAGCAGGCCCTGCCCGGCTAGGAAATCGTTCTATCGGGGTCGCCCCCCGACCTCGACGAATCGGCAACGACATCATCAAACTAAAAGATAAACAATGGCTGAAAATCACCGTAACTTCTGACTCTATTGAGGAGAAAGATTGAATATTTCTGTTGCAATTTAAGAAATGTCCAAAGAAAGAGCCAATCATTATGATTCTAATGCGAGATTTCAATGTGATATTTTTGAAGTTTATTGCAAAAGGGGTTTCTATTTACCATTCTGAAATATGAATGAAGTGATGGAACGAGATCGGTGGTGATCTACTCCAACGAATTCAAAACGCCATAACACAAAGGCAATAAACAGTGAATTGCTTCGGTTTATGGCAGAATCACACCAGCGATAAAGACGACGTTATTAGCGTCTTATACCTGCTGATGCAGCACGTTCGCGAGCAGATCAGACATCGCCAGGTCAATGATGGCGCCGCGTCCTTCGCCATCAGGCCCCGTCTTTGCCAGCATCGAGATCGCCTCCGAAGGGAAGGCGCCTCTGTGTATCAGCCAGCATCTTCTCCCGATCCGATGATAGTCGCTGGGGTCATAATAAATCTAACAGACGTCGTAGTCGCGCCCAAACCCTAAACCCTATCCGGTAATTGATAACCTCAGAGGATCGAAGTCACGAATCGTCTCGGCCGCGAAACTTCGGAGCAGCAATCCTAAACTTAGCGATAGCCGAATCGTTTGTAGTACGACAGGACCGGCTGCCTCGTAAAGCATTCAGAAGCGGAGACCGCCTGAAACGGGGGGGGGGGGCAGTACGGTCCAGCAGTGGCGCCAACGCAACAGCGACGCCTCCAGCAAGCGAACTTCGGAGCTGCGCTGATGGCCATAGAGGGCCAGATTCTTGGTGGCGAATGCCAGCAGGGATCGATCGCGGATCGGATAGCCATCGGTCCGCAGGGTGATCGATCTGCAGTCGCCTGGCGTCACGTAATGTAACGACAGCCACGTTACGATCGACGAAGTCGAATCTGGCGACCGGCTCGATTTGCAGCGGGAAATTCGGGAAACGGGCCGCCGGTGAATGTTGGATTTCGATCCGATCCCTGCCGGTGTGTCAGATCACACAACAACCCTAAAACCCTAGACCCAGAAAACGTCAGACCAGAATGACCATTTGCAACATCAGGCATTTGGTGATGAGAAAAGCGAAAATTGAAAGCTGAATGATCTGGGATTCAGTACCGCTTCTGCCAACGGCAGGAAAAAATTTCTGTTGTCGATCGTGATAGTTGTGCTAGATTAGGATGGCTGAGTTAGGATATAGAGAGCTGGCGTTATTCTTTCCATACTCTTTCCATTCCTTGATGAAGAGCCTGGAGAATGGCTTTATCACCGATATTATAAAAAAGGAGCCCAAGGTATCGTTTGACATTTGGTGTATATATCCAGTTCCTCTGCGAATATACTTTTGATGTATCCGATAATGGCGGAGTGAATGCAGATAATCGTTCGATAGTCGGTTTAGAGATGCTTGACAAGTTGAATAGCAACAGCAACGAAATAGACGAGAAATGTCGATTTATGAGTTCAGAGCAATATCGAATCTTCGAAGCCGTTATGCAAGCATGAAGGGTCATTCAGTATAGATTTCGCGATCTCTTGTGAGAGGGCTTCGTTTTAAGGTGATTGGTTTTAGCATAGATCGTAGTAACAATTGACTAAAGAAAAGTACAATGAGAATCTCCAAATATTCTTCTGCAAACGCGATAGCCTCCTGAAGTAAATCTTCAAGATGATACTTTCGTTTGATCTAGTTGTTAGATATGCTTCAGGTATGTCTGAAGCAGAGTACGTGGATTGTAATCGGCTAAAAAGTGAAGATTGTAGAAGACAACAAGGCTTGAAATATCTTCAAAAAAAAAAGAATTCGTGCATTCCATGCAGATCTGCTTGCAGGGTGAGGTTTATGAGCTGGACGAGGACCTCAAGACCGTTGCCGATAAACCTTCATTCTGCCACTGAGGATGGTATTCTAAGAGAAAAAAATCAGTACAGCTTCCGTCCTTGTGTAGAGCGTAAGCCTTAGGCAAGAGAAATTTTCATATCATCATCGGCAAGAGAAATGGATTCGGGGGAAAAGAATATTCGCATCGCTTTCACTGCAGGATTGATCGTGGTTGCAGTCAGCAAGCTAGTAGATACATAAAAGAAGCGCGACAGTTTTCCTGAAGGGAGCGCTCGGTTTCGGTTTCGATCTCACAATTGCAGATACGATTCAAGCAATGTCTTACTAGAAGATGGTCGTATCGGCCAAGCGAAACTTCCCAATCAAAGTCCATTTGCGCTTCTGAAGGCGTGGTCTTGCGCGAGTTACGAGTTTTTGCATCCAATAGGAACACGAAACTAGATGAAGGAGACCAAAAAGGTTTAATTTCTGGTAGATTGAGGATCGGATGAAGAGCCCGCGTCATCAGCGGCAAGATTGACTGTTTCTTGCTTGGCGAGCAGCATCTGCTTGATGGACAGCGCTAATGGCGATGCCAACTTCGATTCTTTCGTATTCAGAATATATGAATCAAAACCTGAGAGCAACAAATCTCAGAGCGAATTAAAGGGAATATAAATCAAGTTGAGTTGAAACGAGCAAAAATGAGTGATAAAAAGAAAAAAAAACGCAAACGAAGCCTCAAGAGTTGGATGTCGCAATACTGAAAAAGATCAAGGCTTTTCTGTTTAAACTGATGTATGGTGAAAATCCGGGAAAGCAGTAGCCGAAAGCTGAAAAGCAAAATCGTTGGAAAAACCGTGAGAAGGGAAAAAAGTATAAAAGAAATGAAAGTTTGATGCAACAAGAGCAATATTAAAGGAGAACAAAGAGAGTATGCTTTTGACGAAAGCTGGGAATTGGAAAATCGTGAATCAGAAAATAGCAAAATGCAAAGGTTGAGTGAGCTTCAAAAAGTAAGAAAGACGAAGGTTTAAAGCAACTAAAACGAGACGAATTTCTGCTTGTGTTGATGAAAGTTGAGAAACCGGGAGAGCGTGAAAAATAAAGCTAACAAAACAGCTAAAATTTTGAGGAGTGGAGAGCATCGAAAGTCAGGAGAGACGCAGAAATGTACCTCCAGATTTATCGATGCATCGCAGGACGTGTGTTGTCATACGAAGGCGAAGACTACGCCCAAGCAGGTCGGACCAGATCCGTTTCTGCTGGACGTTCGGGTTCCAGCAGCGACGCGTCTTGCGCTGCGAATGGCTGACATTGTTGCCGAACATTTTCTGGCGGCCGCCGTACAAGGCCCTGGCCGCCCGGCCCGGCATCGCCCGGGTCATCTCCATCAGCGATCGTAGCGACGACATTGTGATATGACGGATGATAACAGACCATGATCTCGTCACCCCCAACCTTCCACTCGCGCACATTTTACAGCGCCACTTAAACCCGAGTTTCCCATTTCAATTTCTGCGGTAGTGTTTTCTCAATTTTTCTGACATGGGCCGTCAGCAACGCTAATTGCGCAATTTACTGCGCTCCTAAGAGACTGGTCCAAGTAAAAACGCGGTTCCGCAATTTACTAAACGAGCCAGTCAGATTTCGACCCCTGAAATTCCGTGGCGCTATTTTTTAATGGATCCCTTCTGTGACATTCAATCTAAGATATGAATTTGCTCCTTCCATAAATCTCTGATGGCGTCTCGATCGGCTTGCCGTTGCTGTGTTGGGGAAAGACCTAATTCAGCTCGCTATAAAAGTCAACCTCGCAGAAAATCTCTAGAATTGGAAAGTGTCGAAACACAGAATATGAAAGCTGCTTTTGAAGTAAGGTTTGAGTATTTTTTATTTTTTCAGATTCAATTGGCAGTTCAGCTTCCCGTCCAGACCGATTCGCATTTCGGACATGTCGGGATGCGAAAGAACGGGCTCAGATTCAGCTCGAGCTGCGCGCGCATACATTTACGATGCACAGCCTGGCCGCAGTTGCACTGGACCACGGCACGGCCATCCCACAGCATGCCGCTGCAGAACGGACACGGACCCGTGAACACGTCCCTGCAGACCGGGCGTACTGGCCCAGGGTCGCGGCTCAGGTCCTTGACGCAGCGCTCGAAGTCCAGGCGATCGAGTTCGTCGCACGTGAATCCGTCGCCAAAGCATTGCAGGAACCGCTGAGCGTCCTGGGCCCAGGCGCGGCCCGACCCGGGCCGTACTCGCCCCTGTTGCAGGTCCCAGCACGCTCGCAGGTCCGCGTACAGCTTGCGGATACGATCGCAGAGCAGCGGCCGGAGCTGCCTGAAGACCAGGTCCAGGACGATGTGAATGCGGCGGCTGCGCACGAATCGAATTCGGTCCAGAGCCAGGCTGACGTCGTCGAGATGGTCGGCGCTGGCGCTCAGGCGCTTGTGGGCCAGTATGGTGATGTGCTCGCATTGGCGGCGAATGGTTTTGAGACGGTATCGGGCATAGGCGGTAACACAGCGCGGCAGATACGGGTGCTTGCAGAAGCGATCGAGTGCGCGGTAGCGTGCGGCGGACAGGCCGAGAGCCAGCGAGAAGTCCGCGAGCGGCCTGGTCGGGTCGTCGTTGTCGACGAGATTCGGGAGGTCGTCGAGAATGGAGGCGAAAAACATGCTGAGGGAAACGAAGCGATAGTGAAATGAACGTTCGGGTTCGAAGGGGTCACCCCATGGGGTCGAATGGGGTCGTCCGAGCCATAGAACAGGTTGTGGAGAAGGATTCGGTTTGGTCAGCTGGTCGCTGTATTTTCCGAATCTTTGAGGCCGAAATGACCTCAGCGTGTCTTATGGACTCGAATGGATCAATTGTCCGAATGGAAAAGAATCCTGCTTAATTGCAAGGCCGTGGCGGCAGCCCTTCCACCGGGTATGGCTGCTCTCTGCCTGCCGGGGTCTGATGCAACCGTATTCGACTTGCGGCGAGGAATTGCGTTCGGCGGGGCCTCTCCAATGTTCGAGTTTTATGATTGAAGAAGAATTGTGACGGGCGTTCATCGTAGCGGAGATCTTCAATTCTGAAAAACAAGGCCACAAAATTGATTTAGATAGAAGCAATTGAATTAAGTGCAAAATTGAATCTGAATGAATCGATTTCTATAGGGTGAAAACTAACTCCTGATTTCAGGCCGCCCTATTGCAACAACAGATATGGCGAGGCTGTGTCTTAGAGATTTTTAAAGCCTAGAACGACAGACGATTCTCAATTTGTCTTCGTAATACAAATCTTGTTTCGTTGTATACGGATCTCAGAGCTGAATTTCTTGCCTGTTTTAACAACAATAGTGCTGATTCAGTTGGGAGGTGTCTGGCTTGGAAATGATTCGTGACAAGACCCTATTTTCAAAGTTTTCCTTCCAAGACAGCTAAGCTGGTGTGAGATAGAAATTTTAGAGAAATGGTCCCGTTTGAGTGGAGGGGATTTCAACTGGATTGAATATGTATCACAATACAATTCGAATTTTCTGCCTGCTTATTGGCATGATAAAGTGCTTAGGACGCCGGGCTACTATATCGTGTTCAAATCTGAATAAGCCAGCCATCTAGCTATCTTTTCGTCAGTTGCTCATACACCTATGAGCCTTCATGCTGAATTATAAATCTGTCCATTCTTTTCATCAAACAAGGGTTGCCGTATAGTTATAACAGAAGAACCATAAGCTGTATTTCAAAACTAAGGGTAGGTCTTGTAGTGATTATTGAGATTCTTGAAGTAAAAAATTGGGTTGGAAAAAAAAACAGGTTTGATGCATTAGATTCATCACGTCATTCTCAGAGTCGTGGGCATAGGCAATCTTTTCTTTTGAATCGGCACCACCAGCATCTCCATTTTATATATTTGTTGGGATTCATGCAGATCTTGTGGCCGCCTGGACGCACTGCAGTGGATTCAGCAGGCTGAGCAGCGACGATGGAGAGCGCGATCATGGCCAGCAGTATGACCAGGTAGTGCTTCATCATGATGACCACCATGACTTCTTCGGCTTGGGATTGCCTTACACTTACAGTGGGGGCAGCCCCAGTACCCTACCATGACATGGTGCACTGATGAAGAATGTGCGTAGAAGGTTCTCGTGGAATACGCATTGATGAACAATGTGCGTAGAAGGTTCTCGGGGCACTGATGAAGACTGTGCGTTGAAGGTGCTCGTGGAATACGCACTGATGGACAATGTGCGTAGAAGGTTCTCGTGGAATACGCACTGATGAAGAATGTGCGGAGAGGGTTTTCGTGAAATGCGCACTGATGAAGAATGTGCGTTTAAGGTTCTCGTGCCAACTTTCCCTAAAGAAATCGAAACACCAATCGCAAAATCAATTTAGTTAGCATTAGAGAGTAATCTCGGCTGCCCTCTTCTCTGTCTGTGTCTGAGACACCGTCATCCAAGCCTACAGATGAAATGAAAAGAATAATGCGAAAAGAAATTGAACAGAAGTCGTTGCCCCTTAATAACTCTTCTTTAAAATACATTCGATATCGATGTTCGCTGTTCCTCTTTTCATTTCTTTTGTAGCATTGACTGGTCGCGGGGAAACGAAGACATCTCTTCACGACTGGATATCTCCACTGTAAACCTCCCAAACACACGGCGTCTCGAGATGAGGTCGCCGTGTTCTCATGGCTCTCGCGGACTGCGTAAGATATAAAGAGCTGCGCTTGTGATAGGGTTAGGTACCCTTGGGGTGTCAAATCCACATTTCGACTCGACTTGACTTGTCAAAAACCCTAATTCAAGTCGTTTCCTGCGATGTGAAATTGCCGAAGTCGACCCGACCTTGGTGATTTCAAGTTGACTTCAAATATTTGAATGATGTCGACTTGATGGACTCAAAGTCAACTCCTGAACTCGCTTTGTTGCGCGTTGATTTCTAAAGTTGCATTCCTCTGTATGATGCCCCGAAGGGTATCAATTATGCTGCCTTACAGAAAACGTCTTTCATGATTATTACTCGCATAAGGCAGAAATAAACCTTTCACTGTTTGTTGAACAGCAATGGATCCAGCTCTGAGGGAACGCTTGATCGCCTGGCAACGAAGTCGACATCGCAGCCAGGAAAATTTCTTGCCATAACTCTATCCAGATGTCCGTTAACGCTGAACCATAAGCACGCATCCCGACCTCGAAAATTCATTCTCGCAGCGAAACTCACAATTAGGTAGTTCAGCAAATTGTTTCGACACAGAAGTCCAGATATCTATCGTGACGTTACAGCGACGATGATTGAAAGAATTGTCAAAGAGAGCCAGGTTGCGGTCTCTCGTCGTTTTCCATCTTTTTTAGACCCATCGCCAAACAGTATTCTTGATAGCAGCTCCTATCATATCCCGGCTCAACGGACAGAATGTAGTCAATGAAACTCTCACGCTCTACCTCACTCAATGGATGTGAATCGTGGATGATGATCTCGTCAATCGATTGCGCTTCGATCTCGGTCATTCGATGGCTGGTAATATTTGGACCAATTAGCTTGAACGAAACCATCCGTAACCAGAAGCTGTTTCGAATCGGGATTATACAAGGCAGGGTGCTGTGTTTAGGATCACACGAGAAGTGAAGGTTTCATTATGGGAAGGTTTTTTCATAAAGATTCAAAGAATTTCTTCTGATCAACCCCTTTCTCGTGTCAGTAGCTAAGATAGGGTTTAAGGTTTTTGCCGATGTTTGACCAACTCGCTCGCCAATAAAGCGTATACGTTTTGACGCTTTTGCTGCTGGCACGGAGAAAAACCGACCAAACAAGCCGATCCAGGGACGATATGAGTTTTCTGAAAAAAATGACAAAAGGTGGAAAAATTCAAAGGAACTGCGACCCAGAAATGTATAAATTTGTTGAAAATTCTGATAGAGGAATTTTTCATATTTTAATAGCAGAACAATGAGAACGAAATGAGACTTGCATTTGAATCAAGTAAGATGGGTAAATTTTCAAAGATTCCGACATTGGAAACTATGATCATTGCTTTTGTGTTTTTTGTTTAGATTTCCGAGAGATTTTCGGTTTTGCGGTTTGATTTATTTGAGCACAATCTCGAATCGGAATTTGTTACAGAAGGCGATCAAGTTTCATTGATTCTTGCAATTCGTATGGCAGAGCAGTCCAATTCAAATCCGGGACAATAGTTGAATCTAATTGTACTGAATGAATTCCGAACAGGTCTGCAGTTTCTGTGAAAAATCCAACTTTCTTGACGCCCTGTATATACAATTTCCTTCTTTCGTTCCAGCATTCATGAATTTTTCAACTTTTTCCTTCAGTTTTCCGACATCATCCGTCACGGAAACAACTTCAATTACAACAACAGGCCCAAAAGGCAGATATGCTTTCTTCTTGTCTTCAGGCGACAGCCGAGACCTTCATCGATATAAGAAATGTCTGGTAGAATCTGTCGATGCGATTCTGTTGGCTGAAGGATCTGGTAGCCACGAAGAGTTCGAATATATCCACGGACTCAACTTCGCCATTGTCGAGCTTGTCCTAGAGCCTCGACCATTTCTGTACAAGTCCCAGATTAGTCGCCATCTCACGAACAATCAGAAATGGCCAATCATTTTCTGCAGATATCGGTCGTCTGAGACCAGATTTAAGTCCGGTGGAGGTAACATTCTGAGCACTGAAATCGCAGGTTATTGTTGATCGGGAATTCCGACATTAAGCTATCCAAGTAATCACATATTTAAAGTTGCGTGGAATTCAAAGATGTTTTCGACCCTCCGAGATGCGACCTTCGAATTGTCTTAACAACTCTAAAACCCTGCTTATTTAAGGAATTAGATGTTTCGGACATTTGATACAATGTTTCAAAGCATGAAAATCGTATTATGTACAGAACGAAAAACTTCTTGTGTCAATTGGTTCGAAAGATTAAATTTTTTAAAAACTTTTGCGTATTTGATTTTGTTTTGAATTTGCACCTTTCTCATGAAAATTTGTTCAAAAATTGGCATGGATAATCGCCGATGGCCTCTGTACCTCTTAACATCATATTCTATTTGACGAGCTGTAAAAGGACTACCATCTCTGTCTTTCAAACAAAATGCATTCATATAGCGATAACAGTTTCTAACAAAGAGCCTTATATGTGCGATATCCAAATTTCTTTGCAGATCCTTGAAAGATCACTTCACAACAGGTCTTTCGATTTCGCCAACGAATAATAGGAGCCTTGTTTACGAAAACATTATTGAAAATTGGCTGCTTTGTACAGTTCCTTCACCTATATCCACAATCTCATATTTTTCATTTCCATCAAAAAATTGACGAAAATTTCGAATGCCACATATGAGACAATAGAAGATGGGCTCAGTCCAGCAGCAGCTGTACAGGATACGGGGGGTGTCAATTCGTTGTTAGAATGGGACGGGTCTCTTGGCTGCATTTTCCTCGCTTAGGGTCCTATTATAGGGGTTTTTCCGATATTGAGTATGACGGACAAAGCGGGTGTATTCTTGTTGATTCTGGATGTAGCCAGAGCGACATTGTGATTGAGCTGAGAGCACAGCCAAACCCTAAAAGTCAACACACTAGTCATTTTCATTCCATTTTAACAAATTATCATCTTAAACCAGCCTGGGACAAAAAATGTTTCACCAAATGTATTAATAAAACTGCATTATTTTATAGTTCGAATCGGTACTGTTTTCAAAATGATTCAGAGTGTTGAATTGCAATCTATGGAGGCGATCTCGGCAGAACGCATTGATATTAATCCGATTATAGGTTGGTTCAGGACTGGATTAGATAGGATGGCACCGTTTGTCCGCACATTTCGTCAGGGTGGGCTCGCCCAAGGACGGATCTGAGCAGAAGTTCCAGAATATCCGACTTATCAGATGTTAGAAATCATTTCAGCCTTGATGAGAATATAGACAAGAAACTCTGAGCGTTCGTTGAACAAAGACACCTCGCGCTACCTAACAGCAATGACGCTGTAAAGAGTTCATACAGAGCACGCCTTGCAAGGCAACATCCTCGTAAGTATCAGAATGCCGCTATAAATACCTTTTGACTGTACAGAATAGGCTGCCCAAGTATCGACACTGGAGAGTGGAGAGTGGAGTGGACTGATAAGGCGGCTGCGCCATTTGTCGAGACTGGAGAGTGGACTGATAAGGCGGCTGCGCCATTTGTCGAGACTGGAGAGTGGACTGTTAAGGTGGCTGCGCCATGTTTCGAGACTGGAGAGTGGACTGCTAAGGTGGCTGCGTCATTTGTCGACACTGCTCACTCTGGAGAGAGGACTCATGAGGATGCCGCGCCATCTCGGGTGATTATTGGCCACGCAAGACACAGGCGGACAGAGCGAGGGCTGCGCTAACAAAACTCTGCGAAAGTCCGACATTTAGTGTCCGCTCCCGATGCCATTCGAGCTTCTGGTCGTCCTGAGAGCGTCCGCGTTCCTACGATGCGTTCGGCGGCAATGAGATGTTTTGGGCTTTTGCTGTCTGCGGCGATTATGTTCGTGTTCGTCTTCGGTCTGGTGCAACTCTCGTCCCGGAACGATCGCCGCAACTATCTGGATTGCCGCCGTACCGGTTACGATACCCGGCTCCAGATCAATCGGGACGGCGTCGGCGAGCTGTATCTCTACAATCGCGGCGTCTCTCTACGAGCTGTTCGCGATTTCCACAACGATGAGCGCGGCCTCCGCCTCCAGCTGCGTCTGGAGAACACCACCGCCAATCAGCTGCCATCGAGCGTCGAGGTCGACCTCAGCGACGACGGCCTGAACAACTCCGTGATCTACGCAAACCCTAAACCCTCGATCGGCACGGTCATGTTCCATCTGAATCGTCTCAAGGTCGACGATCGATTCGCTCCTGCCGTGATCCAGCTCAAGTCCGGAAGCCAGTTAGGGTTTTATACATTGGGTCCGAATACCAACTGGTGGACAAACCCTAATAGCGTCCTGGACTCCGATAATCGCGAAATCGCTTCGATTCGGACGAAGCCTTTCAGCGGCAACAGCAAGAATTTGGCGATCTGCGGTCATCTTCAGAACATCGAATTGACGATGTTGTTGGCGGCCATGGTTCAGGAGTTTCAGAAGTATGGAACCGATTGTCGGTCGCTGCTGATAGAGCTTTCGGCAGGTACCGGATCTTGTTGGGATTGTTTGGCGTGGCGCGGCGCTGTCTGTAGGCGGCGTGCTATCAAGGCGTCGTGTGAGAAACAGGTCAAGGAGTTACGTCAAAAATGTAAAGGCATCACCTATTAAAACCACATCAATCAGCATCCCTCGTCGCTTTCAATAAACCAGTATTGCTCTATCTGAAATCTGCATCAAATGACGAACCTATTATTTAGCGTTACTTGTATATTATTATGAATTTTCAAAGAAAAAATTTCAACCTTAAATAACCAGCGCAACACACTTGTTGCGACTTTTTGTGGTTTTCGGCTCAATTTATATCTTCGGCCGTCGGAGACAGGCCGGCCCTCGTCAGGCGGGACTGGCCGGATCATTTCTGTTTTTTTGATTCTGGATTTTCGCTCAGTTGCTGCTACAGCTCTTTCCATTTCCACATTTTGTGTTATCTGCTGTTTTCTGTTGTCGATTCGCTTTGACAAAAGTGATCTTCTACGTTTTCAATCTTTC
>RBZT01000181.1:0-50007 GCA_003693705.1 Polymyxa betae
TTGGGACATACTGGAAAGAATTGATGTTGACGAGTGCGGACCTCTACCCGTAACGTCCTTGAACGTCGAAAGGTACTTCATCACGTTTTGTGATCGAAGTAGTAAAGCCAAATTCATGTTTCTCCTACACCACAAGAATGAGGCATTCGGCAAGTTCCAGATTTTGAAAAGAAGGCTGGAAAATAGATTGGGAAAGAAAATCAAAGTCGTCTTTGGAGACAACGGTGCAGAAAATTCATCAACTCTGAATTCCAGCAGTTCTTGGAAATTGAGGGTATCGAATGGCAGTCTACCGTGCCATACTCATCCGAACAAAACGGGATAGCTGAACGTGGACATCTCACATTGATGGATTCGGCACGCTCGCTTCTTTGCCATGCTAGACTGCCGAAGCAATTCTGGGGCCCTGCAATTCTAACAGCTTCTCACATACACAATCTGATGTCGCATCCGAATGACATAAACACGACTCCTCATGAAATGTTAAAAGGATCCAAGCCCGACATGAGTTACCTTCGCGTTTTTGGCTGTGACGCCTACGCATTGGTGCCAGAACATCTGAGAACTAAGCTTGATCCTAGGGCTAAAAAATATATATTCATTGGATACGCACCAGATAAAAAGGGCTACCTTTTGTACGATCCAGCATTAGGAACCACTTCTGTCCACCGATCTGTCGTCTTTAATGAAGAATCCTTCAATGGGAGATCCGTGGCATTGGCTTTGTCGGATCCTGAAGAACCAGAAACGAATTGGGACCCTGATTATGTTGAGAATAACCATGGAGACTCTCATAACGAAGACGACCTTATACAAAATATCGCAGAAAAACCATTCGGGAGTATCTTGACGAACAGAAGCAGGAGCAGGCGACAAATTCGAAAAGTACCAAGATATGGAGAGTTTGTTCACCATAACTGGATCAATTCGCTTCATGCACAGGAAATCTATATTCCCACGAACTTCCAAGATGCAAAATTATGTACTGATTCTAACTTCTGGATGGAAGCAATTCAAGAAGAGCTGAATTCACTCCTTAGTCATAAAACATGGGAAGAAGTGCAAACCTTACCGCCTGGAAAGAAAGCGATTGGATGCCGATGGGACTTCAAGATCAACACTCTTCGAACAGCTGATATTCCTGGAAACTATAGATGGGTTCTCAAACATTTACCGGACGGAAACTCTCTGAGATACAAAGCACGGTTGGTCGTACAGGGATTTCGCCAAAGAGCTGGCATCGACTACGATAAAACATATGCACCAGTGATGAGAACTGACATTTTCCGGCTAATGATGGCGCTGTCTATTATGGACAAAGATATCATCGCTGAGCAAATGGATGTGGTCACCGCTTTTTTCAATGCACATCTTACGGAAGAGCTCTACATGAATACACCACAAGGAAGTGCTTCGCGAAGTAAGTTCGTCAAGTTACTGAAATCTCTTTACGGGTTGAAGCAAGCCCCCTATGAGTGGTTTAGAACAATTGACCGTTTTCTCGTAATCGAGCAAGGATTCACACAAATCAAGTCAACACCATGCCTGTATCTTAAGCGCGACTCTTCGAACAAATTTTGTCTGGTCGGAATCTATGTGGATGACTTACCAATTATTGGACACCCAGTTTATGACCTGAAAAGCGCTCTCAACAAACGGTTTGACATGTCTGATCTTGGTACCTTAAAGCAATGTATTGGAATTGGCGTTCATCGTGATTCTATTGCTGGACAAGTTTTTCTTGAGCAGGAGAAGTACATTGAAGAAATCCTGTTATTGTTCCAAATGCACAAATGTAAACCACAGCCTACACCTATCAACTCTGGTACAAAACTTACGAAGGATATCTGCCCAAAAACTGAAGCAGAGCACGAGGAAGTTAGGCAACTACAAAAGGCAATGAATTATAAGGCGGCGGTCGGCCACCTGATATGGCTGCTTCATACAAGCCCGGATATAGCATATGCTGTCGGTGAAGTTGCCCGATTTGTTGACAATCCCGGCCCTGCTCACTTCGTCGCGCTCAAACGAATCTTTCGTGATCTAAGAGGAACGACGCGATATGGTCTCTTGTTCAAGAGAGAAGGAGAGTGCGCAACCTTCTCTCTCCACGACTCCGACTGGGCAGGTTGTGTCGATACTAGACGCTCGACTTCAGGTTTCAGCTTCTTCGTTAATAACTGTTTTATTTGTTATCGATCAAAACGACAACTTTCCACAGCTCTGTCTTCTTGCGAAGCTGAAGTTCTTGCTTCGTCTCTGGCAGCTACCGAAGCCCTTTGGTTGCGTGATGTGCTAACTGAACTAGGTTTCTATTCGGGAGGTCCTGTTTCCTTACATCAGGACAATCAAGGAGCTATTGCTTTTGCTCTAAGTGAAGTTCCTCACTCAAAAATGAAACACATAGCGCTTCGCCAGAGCTTTCTTCGTGAACTTGTTTCTAATAATGTTCTTCTTCCGCTATATGTTTCCTCTGCAGACAACAATGCTGATTTCTTTACTAAGGGCCTAAATCCTTCACGATTTATTGATCTTCGCGAACGGATCGGTTGTATTATTCGTCCCGCTGCATTTGAGGGGGGAGTTGAGTAGTCTCATGCATCGTGACTTCTGATGTGTCACGTTTCTATTTGTTGCAAAGTCTCTGATCTATATAAACATCATCTTGTATTTCGCTAACTTTAACAACATCTTTGTCTTAGAATCTCTAGAAACTTAGCTCCGTGTAACTCTCTTGGTCAGCAATAAACCTTAAATGTTGTCGGTTTAAGGTTTCCGCGACTGTTACAATAATAATGTTGAGAACTTCGATAAACAAGCCTGGAAAAAAATTGAGCAAAAGAAAACAATGCACAAAACTGTTCCAAAGATTTAAAACAATTCGCAAAAAAGCTTTGAACAAAATTCCTGAAAAGTGAAAAAGCAGAAAAAAAATGCGAAAATTTGACACAGTTTTGGCAGAAAAAAAACTGCGCTGCGGACTGCGTCACGGCTTCTGATCGATTCCAGATCGAATCGTGTCGATCGACCAAGAGGGCGTCGTCGTCGTCGTCTCTGTCTGTCTCTGCCCGCTACCTCTGCCATCATGGTCGTCTACAACTTCCGCTCGCTCAAGGTCGTACCGACCGCCCCGCAGCTCCTCGACATCGTCCTGTCGCGGACCCAGCGCAAGACCGCCACCGAGGTCCATAAGCGCTTCAGCATCCAGCGAATCCGTCAGTTCTACATGATGAAGGTACAGAACGAGGCCGCACCGAGGGAGAGGCCCCGCCCCAGCCTTCATATCGCTCTGTTTCATCGCTTTGCACGCTGTTTGAAATCGTTTTGCTTTGCCGCTTGATTTCCTAACCCTCTTTTGAAACGTTGATCGTAACGTTGGATGTAGCGTAACCATCTGTGAACGTTACTGCTTTCTTATGCTTCTGCTGGGATTTTTATTACAGTCTTTAATCATTTCAGAAGCTTCCAATAATCGTTGAGACCTATTATATTCTGATGGCAAAGCTATCCTATCGTCTGTCGTAACGTAAAAATCTGCTCACGTTACGTCCGAGATTGCGAAAACTTTCTTCTTTTAAGTCGTTTTCTGTCCAGTTTCCATTGTTCATTCAGATTTTCTTTCAAAAGTTTTGAACTCAATTTTTTCTAATTCATTTCAAGTAACATCAACATGCAGGTGAAATTCACGCAATCCACGTTTCACGAGCGTCTGTCCGAGATCGTCGACGAGTTCCCGCGTCTGGATACGATCCACCCGTTCTACGCCGATCTGATCAACGTCCTGTACGACCGCGACCACTACAAACTGGCTCTGGGCCAGCTGAACCAGGCCCGTACGTTGATTGATAACGTCGCCAAGGACTATGTTCGTTTGCTGAAGGTAACGTGGCTGGCTGCGTGTGTGTGCTCGAGTCGGTTTGTGATACGGTTGCGTTACAGTTCGGGGATTCGCTGTATCGCTGCAAGCTGTTAAAACGCGCGGCGCTTGGACGCATGGCCACTATTGTGAAGAAATTGAAGTCGTCGTTGGGCTATCTGGAACAGGTAACATAAGAATACCTCGTTACATTTCGCGCTTCTTATTCTATTCGTCAATTTTCAATTCCCTCCGTTTTGTTTCTCTCAAAGTCTTGTTCTTTTTCCAGTTTCTACCGGTTTTTGCATTCACTTTTTTTCTGTTTTGAATCTGCTCTCGTTTTTCAACTCTTCAAATTCTTTCTTAAATACAAATTTGTGAACTTTTTCTCGAGATTCTTTGATATCTGTCAAGTTGCCATTTTCGACCTTTTTCAGTTTTTTGCGTTTCTTTTCCATTGCTTTCGAAGAGCTCAACTTTTTGTCAGAGTTTATTTTTCACTTTGTGTTGGACAATTTCGGTTTCTCGCAAATTGCCGTTTTTTTTACAACTGCTTCGTATAGGTCCGCCAGCATCTGTCGCGTCTTCCATCGATTGATCCATCAGCCCGTACCCTGCTCCTGACCGGTTATCCGAACGCCGGCAAGTCGTCGTTCATCAACCAGATCACCCGGGCCGACGTCGACGTCCAGCCGTACGCGTTCACGACGAAATCGCTGTTCGTCGGCCATACGGACTACAAGTATCTGCGCTGGCAGGTTATCGATACGCCCGGAATTCTCGGTACGGCCATGTTTACGTCACGACTGCGTTGACGTTACTTGGTTTCGTTACTTTGGCAGGTTTCGCCATTTTAACAGTTTCTGTCTCTACTGCTGCGTTTGGGGTTTACGTTTACGCTACCACTGCGTTTACGTTACCCGATTTCGGCACTCTGTCTGGTTTCGCTACTTTAAACATTTCAGTTGCCACTGCTGTGTTTTGGGTTTACGATACTAGTTCGTGGTGCTGATTACGTTACACAGATCATCCTCTTGAAGACCGTAACACCATCGAGATGCAGTCGATCACAGCCCTGGCCCATCTGAACTGCGCCATCTTGTTCATGATCGATATCTCCGGAGCCGGACAATACTCGATCAAGCAGCAGGTAACATTACACGACATTCTTCTCAACCTGCTTTTCCAATTCGATTTTTTTCTGTAAATTTTCACTATTGCTTTCTCTCGCACTTTTTTTCACGTTTCGCTCTAGCTTTGAAGGGTTTTCTTTCAATTTTTAAAATTGCTTTTTAATGCTGTCCAAATTTTCTGCCCTTTGCAAACACTGCTCTAAGTTTTCCATCTCGAAACTTTTCACTTTTTTTACTGATTTTTTTCCAACTTTTTTATTTCCACATTTTTTATTCACTCTTCAGATTTCGCTGTTCAACTCGATCAAGCCCTTATTCGCCAACAAGCCGCTCGTTCTGGTTGCCAACAAGACCGACTTGCGTCCGTTGGACGCTCTCGATGACGAGGACCGCGAGCTTCTGCGCTCGGCATCCAACGACGGCAAGATCCCGATCATCCCAATGAGCAATATCGCCCAGGAAGGCATTCAGCAAGTGAAACAGACCGCCTGCGATCTCATCCTTGATCATCGCCTCTCCGTTAAGCTTCGATCGAACAAACTCGATACTGTTCGTCATCGCATTCAGATCGTTCAACCCGCGCCTCGTGATAACAAGGTCTGTTCATTCACATTCGCCAAATATTTTCAACATTTTCTTCGGTTTTGCAAAAAATTGTGTTCAATTGATCAAACAGTGGACACCGGATGAACAATCTTCATTTATTCCATCTTTTTACATTGTTTTTTTTTCTCGCTTTTTCATTCATTTTCCGTTCTGATTTCTCTTTCTTTTTTGGGCAATTTCGCTTTTGCTTTCTTACAATCTTTCGTGTTTATTCATAATTCACGATCTTTACTCTTCAATTAATGTTCGTGTTAGGTTCGGGCAGTTTGTATTCCGGAGTCGGTGATGAAGGCGCGCGCCCTGAAGGCCGACGGCATGGCGCCGCCGCCCCGCAAGACCGCCCGCCAGATCGAGGCCGAGAACGGCGGCGCCGGCATCTTCAATTTCGATATGCGCGCCCATTGGGAACTGGACACCAACGAATGGCGCCACGACGTCGTCCCCGAAATCTTCAACGGCAAGAACGTCGCCGACTATTTCGATGCCGACATTGAGGAGCGGTACGACCCAAACCACTTTCTCTCACATTGTTTCGCCAACTTCGCATTCACAAAATTTTTCTCGTTTTTGTTCGAAAAACTTTGATGGTTCATTTCTTTTGTGATTTTATTCAAAAAACTTTTGAAAATTCGAAATTTTTTCTCTGATTTTTCGCTGGTCTGACATGATCGACAGGCTTAATGCTCTGGAGCGCGAAGAAGAGCAGATCCGCGAAGACATGGTCACATCCGACGAGGAGTCGGATCTGGACCCCGAGCAGGTCGAGCTGGCCCACCGCATCCAGAAGAAGAAGAAGCAGCTGAAGCTGGCGGCGGCATCGGCCCGTACCATCACGCAGCCGGTCCGGAAACGCGAGACGAAGAGCGTCGAGCAGTTCTCCGCGCATCTGGAATCGATGGGTATCGATGCCAGCAAGGTCCGCGCCCGAGGCCGGAAACGCACGCGCGACGTCGTTGATACGACCGAGGCCATGGAACTGGACAATGCCGTGTCGAAGTCCGCATCGGTGGCCCGAAGCCAATCGAAGATGCGCCGAAACCGCTCCATGACTCCTGGAAAGGAAACCGCTTTCAAGGACGAAAAGTACGCTGTCTTTTGTTCGATCTCGCTGTTTTGCGTTTGACTTTTTTGATTTTCAAAAACAAAACTTTTTTACAAAAAAGTTTCACTGGTGGAATCGCCATTTTTCGAAAACTTTCTTGTATTTTCGATATGTTTTCTGTCTTGTTGCTCGAAAGCTAGGGGTTTTAGGGTTCCGCCTCGTGCTGACTGCGTTTTGTTTAGTGTTCGTGCGAAGGCGACGAAACAGTCGAAGGTCGTTCAGCGTAAGATGAACGTCCTGGGTAAAGCTGGGGAGGCGGATCGCACGATCCGTGACGCGAAACCGAAATGGCTGTTCTCCGGCAAGCGCGGTATCGGCAAGACCGACCGACGTTAAACACAGCCTCATCGCCCCTGTCGTACTATTATCCCGTCCTGTAATAAATTATCACTTCGATTTCCGCATGATGTTTTCAACAGTTGTTTGCGTTACTCAGCCATAAATTCGTCGGTCGTACTGGCTCTGGATCACCTGACGTTGTATTTAACTATCATGGAACTGTTTGGTCTTTATCGCTGCTACAAGATGTTTCTCGATTCGATTTGGGCCAAGCATGGCCAAACCCTAAACCCTAGACCCAAAGCCATGTGGTGCCCAGCTAGATTGATTTATTGGTTGAATATTGTTATTTAATGTTACATCTAGGCGAATGCTGTCACGGAGCATTCCGGTGTGGCGAGAGCCTGCATCCGTCCCGGATCGATGTAGAGTCCGTCGATCAGCCCGTCGTCCCCGTGAATCGGCAGAGGCCAGAGCCAGATCACGGACCCCAGCACCTGGGTCGTGTTGGCCCACGCCCCGCGGTTGAATTTGACATTGGCGATGGCGGAACGCCGGCGCACTTCCTGGTCCCGCGACTGATGTTTCTCTCGGAATTCGATGGTCGTCATATTTTGCATGATAATCTGCCAGGCGCAGCCCACCCCGTCAGTAAACTCATTATCAACACAGACAGACCCAGTAACATGAACCAAGCTGAAACAGAAAGCAGTTACGTCAAGGGTGCTCTGCCTTAACCGTAACAAAAACCAGTAACGTAAAAGGGGTAACGAAAACTGGTAACGTAAACCCCAGATAGGCATCAGACCACTAAATATGCGCTATCCAGAGAAAGCTAGGTAGCAAAAGTATGGTAGCGTAAACTGGTAACGTAAATGTGGTAAAGCCCAATTTGTAACGTAACAATGCGGGACATTACATAGATGTGGAAGGAAAGAAAGAGAATGAGACCGGCCGCCAGAGAGATGGCTACGACGCAGACCAGTACGACGACAACGTCGGTGTGGGCCAGTTCGCCATCGACGATATTGCGGACTGCAGCCCAGACGCGACCGGACATCACGGTCAGGTAGGCGAGTAACGTGGCCGTCGCATAGAACAGGAACAGGACGAAGAATTTGCGATTGCGCAGTCCGATGGTCGTGTGCGCGAACGTGCAGTAGTGATCCATGACCAGGACGCACCTGTTGCTCGTCAACATCATGCGGTTCAAAAAAAAACCAGTAACGTAAGCATTGGTAACATCAACCCGTAACGTGAATGCGGTAACATGAACCGCCATGTGATGAACAGCACGACACAAACATCAATTGGAGTTGAAAAATGAATTTTGAGTATAGAGCCCGGTAACGATAGCAACCAGCATGTGGTAACATAACCGATGGAAACATAGATGTTGGTAACAGCAGTATCGCTCCAAAAATAGAAACGAAGCGAAAACAAATAGCTAGGGTTTAGGGTTTCCAAGTCACTGCAAACGCGATCTCTCGTACGTATCGGTCCGGGAGCAGTGATGTGTGCGATCGGGTTTGTAATGGGCCGGTACGCACTTGGTGCACTTCCGTATCGAGCCAGTACGGCGGACTTTGAGCTCGGCGAACGGCAGCTGGCGGACCCGTTGCCGCAACGGCTCGGTGAGCGGGTAGAAGCCCGGCTCGGCGATTTTCTGCATGAGTTCGATCTCGGCGGGAGTCAAGGCGAACCGCGCCGCCTCGTCGTCGTTATCGTCGTAACAGGTCCAGATCTGTCAATATGTTAGACAGCCAAATTTTTTCACAAGACAAACCCTAACCCTAACATCGGAAACATTTCGAGTTCTTTCGAAAGTGTAAAAGGGTTTTAATTCAGCAAAAAACTGTCACATTTGTTCTCAGAATGGATTAAAATTTGACACTTTCGAAAACATTCTTCAAAAGTTCGCAAAAGGAAACGAAATGGAGCGAGTTCATGATTTCAAGAGAGCGTTGAGCTGATTGTGTGACTTACATGATCTGGTGGTACTGATCCAGGGGCGGTTAGTATCAGACGAATATATGAGATCCACATTAATATGTAGGATATATGGAAGATCACCTATCAGAGAGAGATATATATTAGGGTTAGGGTTCTCATTATCACAATAAACATTCGATGCACACAGAGAGAGGGATCAGACCCCATCGCCCCAAACCCTAACAGAAAAATCCTTTCAAAACAGAAGACTGAATTCAGATTTCACGCAGATCAAATCCAACGGCGGAAACTTTCAACGAAATCTGTTCATGCAGCCGTACGAAGGCGCGGGGTGGTACCGGCCCACCCGTGCTCCAGGCGAGGACCTGATCGAGGCCCGCGACCGCCAGATAGACGCCGTAGGCCACGGCGTTGAACACGACGAAGGCGACGGCGGGCGCGTACGACCGCCTCGGCACGGGGTCGGACATGGGCTTGCGCGGCAGACGCCCAGCAGCAGCGTCCGTCAGCATGCGAACGGCATGCCGACCTAAGAGGACGGTCGGCGATCGGTCGCTGATCGTTGATAAGGGGGGCGGGTACGCCGCGATCAATGCGATCTCGGGCTATCCGTTTCAGTAGGCGTCAGGCGTCACCACACCTGACAGACCGTGCTGGCCCCCTCCCCCGCTATGACTGTCTGCCCACTGACTAGACTCTGTCCCAGTCGTGGACCCTGGTCAGGACTGTAACGTAGCATGGGACGCTGCGTCCGGCTGCGGTAACGCGACTTGCTGGAGGCAGGTTCATGCTTGCAGCGGTATCGCGTGCGATAGTTTGATCGGGCTCGAATCCCTGATTCGGAGGCAGGGGTTAGGGTTTTTTTGTGGGCGGCCTCTCTATTCCGCTCTACCGTACGCCTCTCGGTATAGGGTTTGAGGGACCTGGAGCGAGTCCAACAATGCACTAGGGTTTTGTGGTCGTGCTGATCCACTCGAACACAACAACTCGACGAGTCTCTCTCTTGACACATTTGGCCGAGTTTAACGCAGCTGATGATTGTGTGCCACTTTCCTTCATCCCGACCAACTCTGTGAGATGTCCTATAGAGAATACTCGAGAATTTTGAATTTGGAGAAGATCAGATCGAAATGTGTGCAGGCTGTTAGGTCGAGATTCGGCCTTTGCTTTTACCGAGAAGCTGTGTCCTGTGTTTCCAAACGTCTCATATCTGATCATCGTTATGGATATCGCTCTATGTACTTCAGGTTTCATCTTCTCTCCGACAGTCGCTGTACTCGAGATTGCCATAATATCGGTATTAATGAGAGTATCTGATTGTTCACGCTTCGAGAGTTACGCTGCTTGTTCGCCGGCTGTTCATACAGGCTGAGTTTAGAGCCGACAATCTCCATTATGGTCTCATCTCTATATTCTGGTTTGTCTGCGGCCAAACGACCGATCATTGAGCCAAGCCTATTCGATACTTTCGCTTTTGCACTCTCAGCATCTTTGGCGTTGTTTATGCAGAGGTTTCAGTCGGTTCAATATCCGTCAGGATCTTAGAGGCTCTCTACCTGCGCAACGATTCCAGTTCAAGTTGATTCGAACGTCGCAACTGACAATTCGAATCTTGTTTCTAGAGATGGCCCTTTTATTTTCAAACGCCGACTTCATAGGGTTTGAAAATATTGAAAATGTTGAAAAAAATAACAGAAAATGTGGTACCTATTAATAAGAACCACCACATCATAAAATCAAATATGAAATACAAATATTGTACCACAGAGGAACAATGTTTCAATTCTTTCTGTGAAATCTGAAACATCTACCTCAACACTGTCATAACTTTTTCTAACATAACAGAGACTTGTCTAAGCCGAAGGACGGTTTGCTTATATAAATTACATCGTAATGGATTGCGTCTTTCAACTTTCAATTATTTCTTTACACTAAGTTCAGATTGTTCAGCTTTAGAATTTATATCTAATTATTAAGTCCAGAAATGTATGGACTCTTTAATTTCGGGACTTCAAATGGGCTGTACACCATCAACGGAGTCCCATCGATGATAGAACGTTGAGAAGCTGAACTGTATGGGTTGGGCTGGAACCTGTAGGTGGCTGCGCCCGTCCAACTCCATCTAGATGATGTTAACGGCGTGTTTTGGCTTTTGCCAGACTCAAAGAAGACAATTTGGAATCGATTGAGCATTGGATCGATCGATGGTCAGGCCGATGTTTTCAGCAAAACCGGATAAGGAGAGAAGTGATGAAGGGAGGTCATGCTTGCCGTTCCGGCAGCTCATGAGAGGACAAGCAATCCCAAAGCGGCGCCGAAATCTCTACAGCCCCGGCATAGAAATTCCCAGCTCGACCGAAGTTGACTAAATCATAACATCGAGATGGAAAAGTCTTTATTGACTGCAGACCATTCGATGGCAACAGTCATATATTCTAGGAGGTTCTTGAACCCTTATATACAGACAGCGCCAAGCTGATCCGATTTCGAGTCGAGGACCAGCTTGAAGCGGAGTTACGATTCAGCATCTGATTACGTTACTGAATTAAACAGTTTCCTGACTTTAAACGCAGTGAAGATCGTTGGCGATCAGCAAGACGGTCAGATGTTTGTTCCATTACATCCTCCGTATCCGAATTCAAAATCGACTCTTCTGACACCGCTTCGGCTCCTACTAACAGCGATTTAGCGATGCCGAACATTCAGTCAACATTATTGATTAATCTTCTTTCGACAAAAACGAAACAAAAAATGAAAATTTTGGACAAAACCGAAATTCAACAGGTTTAACAGGACACAAATTCTCATTGACAGAAACTTATAACTCGAAATACCTTCGTGAAATTTTGGTGCAGACGCAAGTAGAGAATATCGAACGGTTTCACAATCAGCAGGAGGCTGCCTTCGGATCGGATACTGTCTCCTGGTAGATGAGCCGCCAGCTGCATCGGAGATTGTAGCAGCAAGGTCCACAGCATCATCAGGAGATAAATGACTGTCGAACTCGTGGCCAGCGGTGCTTGATACATCTTCACCTATATAGTATGAATTGATTGAAGATATCAAAAAACAAATGAAAAGTAACAATACAAATGTAGAGATTCGGAATATATGAAGCAGTTTGACTAAAACGACAAAAAGAATCATACCTCCTTGAATGATTGGCAGCAATGGACTGCCTGGCTCTTTGACAGCGGTCGCCGATACATTTACCACTATACAGCAAGATCAAAAGGCGCAAGGAATAACAACATAATAACAGAGTACAAAACGTTGATTTTAACCAAAGCGCATTCTCTCCGAATGAAAATGACTCGTACCTTCAACCAAGGTCGACGACGGACTGCAGGATTGTTGGCCAGCGGTACTCGACTCATTACCAACTATATACAGCAGGATTTGTGAGGATTGCAGCGAGATATACCACGCAAGACAAAAAAGAAAAAAAATAGATCATTTGGAAATACGAACGAAACTGTCAAAAAACAATCGGACCTTCGGGTATCAAAGCGGACGAAGGACGGTCGGATTCTTGAGTTGCGGCCCCCGATAGTTCCACTACAGAGCACAGTTAGCAAACAGGTGCCAAAAACACAGAAAAACAATTACAAAAAAGGAATGGACCAAGTAAAAAAACACGATACCTTCTTTTAACAAGGTTGATGAAGGAGTGTGATTCTCTTGACCAGGAATCTCCGATACATGTCCTATAGACAATAATCAGCACAGTAAAATTAGCACGAAAAATCAATGCGAAAGAAACACAGCTCTGGAAGAAAAAAAATGTGAAGCTGAGCAGAAATTTCCGACCTTGTATTAAAGAGACGACAGAATGGCTGTTAGATTCTTGACCAGCGGTCCCCGATAGTTGTACTAAGCATGATTAGAGACAAATGCAGAGTAGAAAGCCAACTTCTAAACAGAGAAAACACAAAAACAAAAAAACCACCAGAACAACAAATAAAATCATCAGACCTTCTTCTATTAAAGAGAGGACCGAAGGTGATTCTGTGCGCAGCCGCTTCATGCAAGGTTCGAAGGTGGGCGTCAATTCCGAGACCGTGACGGCTGGCGGTGATATGACGTCTTGGCAATCGAAAATGGCAGCGTAGGGCTCTCCGGAGGCCTCGCCTGACGTGCCAAACAGCTCCGTGCCGATATCCCTGGTCCGTCGATAGTAGATCATGACGGTTTGATTCGTATACGGACGGCGGTCGCCGAATCGCGCGGACATCGAGCTGGCGACCGTCCGCCAGTCGTTACGGTGAACGGCGACCAGGTCGCTCAGGTAACGATTTTCTTCCGCGGTCCAGAGATTGCGGCCACGTTTCCTTTTGACAGCGGCCCTGGGAGAGGCGGCGCGAACCGGCGGCTGGCGGTCGTGTTGGTCCATCAAGTCCGAGAGCGATTGCGGACCGGCGAATGGTATGGTTGGGGCGGCCCGCGACCCCTCGAACGTCTGATTATGGCCTTGGACGATACTCTCGGCGATCTGTACGGCATCGTCCCTGAGCTGGACGTGATCGTTCGTGTTGCTGTTCATGTTACAGGAGGGCGTGGTAACAGAGGCGTCCAGGCAGGGGATGCTTTGAAGAATATCGACCTGCGAGAACGAGAGGTGAGAGAATGGAGGAGTGCGATGGAAACGCCGGAAATACCGCCACGGCATTGACGGCAACAATCAACAAAACCAAAACACCAACTCCGTGTTATCGAATGTGAACAAAACAATCGAAAACGAATTCTGGCGACGTTCAAACACACAATCCAAACTTGCTGTCAAATATGCTGTAAAAAATAAGACAGGAGCTATAAACAGAACCCAAAACATAAGGCGCGATCGCCCAAAAACTATCATGATACGATGTTAAAATCAGAACAATTCCCGCTGAAAAATAGAAATAAGGAAAATTTAGATTGAAAAAATATCACAATTGTATGGAAACAAAAGGACGCAGGAATACTAAAAGAACAAATCGAAACCCTAACCCTAAATGGAACTCAAAGCTAAATATACAATATCTGTCTGAGACGAGGCAGGGGGCTGCGTCGAGCTATGAACAGCCTCGCCTTTCTTGTCATCGTCGTCTTCACCCATTTCTCTCGATAGATTGACGGCGATATTCGCCAGCGACTCCAGCGGCTGTAGCGGGAGTCGCTCGTCGTCCATCCAGAGACCAGAGCGCCCCGGGGGTCTCTGTGAACCGGCGCCCAGCAGCGACTCCAGCGCTGTCGTGCCTAGCTCGGCCTCCGGCTTCACGCGACAAAGTTGCCGATAACGCAGATCGAGACGCAGCTGCCGGTACGGGCGCAGCTGGCCGAATCGGCGCTCCATGCCGCGGCCGATCTGTACCCAGCGCCGGCTGGCGCCATAGCGGCCGACGAGCTCGTCCAGATAGGCGATCTCGGCCAACGACCAATTCGGGTAGCGCATGAAGAGTGATGTATGAGAGAGAGAGAGAGAGAATGAGTGGGACCTGCGCCTCTGCTAAACCTAACACGTTACGGGAAGGTGCGGCCTCTCCGGGGGGAGTCCAGCTAAGCGTCGTCCGTCACAGCGCACTTTTTTTTGGGAGGATCGCTTCTTATGGTCGAGCTCCTGTATGAGAATGTTGGTAGTGAGGTTTTACTCGGTGCCAGGCGCTGGAAACTTTCAAACAACTCCGCGCTATTTTTTGGGATTGTTTTAGGGATTGTAGGTCAGCAGTTGAAAAATGTCATTGACAAACAGAACAGAAAAGGCGAGTCAGAACACAAAAGTTGATATAATTGATTGTTTTTCCTACAATATTTAATGGTTCATATCAGTTACGAAGGTTTTTGGGGTTTATGGTCAACCATATCGGAGACTTGGTCTGTTTATCACTCAGAACTGGTATATATTTCAATTGTAAAAACTTTATGTAGCTGTTGTGGCGGCCGCTGTCTTTAGGCTGATTCAACAGGTGCCATGGAAACCTTTGCCTTTGTAACTTCTGTTAAAAAACCATCCTGTTTTCCTGCAGTGCAAAGTCAGAAGAAAAATTGCATTTGAGAATTCAGCTCAAGAATCTCATGATAGTGTTATCAGATTCTCTTTGACTCAGAGACCCATCTGTAGTCCAGTCAATTATCGGCGAAGACTGCTTGGACAGCAGATGGCATTTTAATAGCACCAATCAGTTCAACTGTTTTCTCGTAAGCAGAACCAACCCAGTATAAACAGACCCTCGGCAATATTTCTGAATCATCTTCGCGCTTGTAGTTATTCCATGGTCAAAACATTGGCTCAAAACTCTTACATACTATCTATTAGCTATTTGCGTTTAGGAAAACCAAAAAAACCAAATACTTGAATCATCCAAATATAGCCAAATCAACATATTTAGGTTGAATATTCTGCGAGTATTGCGCAGAAATTTGCATAAGTCCATGATGCGAAGATTGCAGAGCACACATTAACTTCCTATTGGATAGAGATTTTAACTTCGAAAGGTTGATCGCCTTCGTATTGAAATCGCGAAAACTATTGTATTATCCAGACTTCATGAAGCTTATTGGGCCGGCAACAAGGGATTGAGGCTGAGTACAAAGCGCTTCTGAGAGCGACGAAATCCCTGTTACGCAGCAGGAACTAAGAATGAATTGGCTGATGCAATTTTGCTAGAACGATACACTCTGCAAAAGAGCTCAACCGTCCTATGAAACCAAAAGAATAGGAGATCGTCCTGTCTAAATGTGAAGAAATCATGATCCAATCCGTGGAAGAGTGAGTTCAAACCCTAGTGTTATCAGATGCTCTTACATCAATGCCATTAAATTAGAGACGCATCTGTAGTCCCGTCGATTTTTTTTTCGGCGAAGACCGCTTGGACCACAGATGCTATTTTGACAGCAGCGCCAAACAGTTCAACTGTTTTCTCTTAAATATAGCCGGCCCAATCTCCCTCGGCAATATTTCTGCTTCACCTTCGCGCCTGAGGTCATTCCATGGTCTAATCAATGGCTCGAATCTCTTGAATGATATGAATAGCTTTGGTATTAACCGAAAGCACCAAAAAAGCAATACATGAAGCATCGATATAGAGCCAATATCGACAAATTACCGTTAAAAATTCTGCGATTTTAACATAAGTCCATGATGCAAAGTTTTGCAGAGCAAACTTTCTCATCCTATTGCATCGAGATTTTTCACTTATTGGCAGGCCACTTTAAATAGTGGTTTTGTCCTATTTACCTAAATAGCTTATTTAGTGCTCACCGCCAAAGTTGTTTAGTGTTATTTAGTGAAACCGCGTGTATTGTCAGTAATAGACTCTGTTCCTCCCTCAAAACGACTGCAATGCGAAGGACTGATCGGCATGAAGGATTTCTTCATATGAGAAGTCGGTCATTGATCCTCATTTTCGAAGTATCGAAGAAGCGTGTTCTGAAGATCTGTTTGCCCTCGAAATATTGTCGCTTCTCCTCAACAGAACATAGCTCATACAGTTCCCAATCAGATTGATGCTGTAACATTAGATGCTGTTTATATAGTATTGGGTCCGAAACTTTTCAAAGAACTTGACGTTGGTGGTCCGCATGCGTTTCCCACCAACATTCTCTTTCTTCCCAGAACACAGAAAACAGCGAACCGAAATAACCAGTTGGCTGTCAGGATCTCTGGCAGTGATTTTTTTCACACCAAATTCAGTGCAATGGTCCTTGTTGAAAGCAGGGCCCTGCTTGTTGGTCCATGGCTGAAACTGATATCCAAAAGATGATTTTTTCCCCACGTAAAACGTCGAAAAGAGAGAGAAACATACGCTACCCCTATATGGGCCACGGACTGGGCTGCGCTTATTTAATGCTCGCCGCAAAATTTTTTTAGTGATATTTAGTGAGCGTCCCATACAAGGACATTATTTAAAGTGGCCTGCTTATAGGACTTGATCGCATTATCAATGAAATATCGAAAATTGTGATATCCTCATCCAGACTTCATGAAGCATATTGGGCCTGCAAAAAGGGATTGAGGCAGAGTACAAAGCGCTTTTGAGAGCGACGAAATCCCTGTTACGCAGCAGGAGCTAAGAATGAATTGGCTGATGCGATTTCGCATGAACAATACATTCTACAAAAGGGATCAACAATCCGATGAAACCAAAGGATATCGTCCTGTCTAAATGTGAAGAAATCATGATTCAATCCGTGCAATAGGGAATTCCAAACCCTAATGCGGTGCTACAGGGCCCACGGCACTTTGCCCCAGGGCGACCTCAACAAATTCGAAACCTGATTGTGTCGATGCTCAATGCTCTACCAAATGCGGATGTTGGATTGTAGGTGGGTCTAGTACGACCGCGGATTCGACCCGGTCTTGATCATCACGGTATCAAGACGCCTGCCCTCTTCCGATAGTAACTTCGGCTCGGCAATGGATATCACTTGTGTCAGGTTCCGCACTCCGAATCTGACTGACGATGTCATTCTCCGAATGAATCAGCGACATCTACGGCATTACATCAATGCGAAAGCGGTGAATTGAAGTTTCGGCAACCATCGGCGAATGGAGCAGAAATCACAATTCCTTCACTTGACACATTTGTCCTAGAAAAGGCCAAATAGCTATGCGCAGCATAACATAGAGCGTGTAGGAAAGGTACCAAGATAGAGCGGGTCTTCATGACGGGTACTCCAGCTGAAAAATTTATGAAATTACGCATGCGGATCTATCCGGGGCCATGTTCTGTCTGTACTTAGTGATTATGGGCCTGAAGATGGGCGATTGGGAGAGCAAATCCAGAATCTTGTGATTTTCTTCGGAAATGAGACAGTCCACGAGCCTGCCGAAATGGCGCGGATATCGGCGGACCCGCTGCCAGAACATCGCCGTCCGAATCAGGGCCTGCATATGGGCCGAGCCGAACCCCGCCACGGACTGATTGTCGAGCTCGCGGAAATCGAAAATCGCCCAGGGTTTGGAGTACAGGAGCGGAAACAGGCGCGGAACGGACTCCGCGTCCACATGGATATAGTGTAGATAGCCGTACAGATGGAAACGGATTCCGTAACGAAGCAGAACCAGTACGACGGCGGGGTCGTGCAGTTGAAGATCCTGAGTCCACGACTGTTTCAGAAGCTCGTCGGCAACGGCGAAATTATTCGGGAAGACGCGGTCGAAGGGAGGCGGAAACCGCCTGCGGACCGTCTGGACGACGGAGTCCGGGAGTCGGCGAGTCCGGGAGAAGAGCGGCGTCTGGACCAGTTCTCGTATGATGGCGATAATCGGTTCCGGAATGCCGTCCGTCGGGACCCCGAAACGGATCGGAATCCGTAAGGCGTAACCCCAGCAGGACCGGGTGCTTGGCGGCACACGCCACGGCATTCGATAGACAGCCCGGCAAGCAGCCCAACAGCACGCTCTTCACATCCCAAGTTAACGTCTCATCATGGAGCAGGCGGTCGCACAGGCTCACGACGTAGGCCGGCGCGACTTCTTTGAGCAGCGTTCGAAACTCCAGTTGGCGGACGCGAACCTCGTCGATCATGGTTTGCATGAAACGCGGGAACTCCGAGTCCGGAATGGGCCAGTACACGAGCTGGTGCAGAAAGGGGACCAAGCCGAGGACGCCGTGCATGGCCCGGCTCGTCTGCATGAGACTCACTAGGGCGAGATAATCGTCGATGATGTACCTGATCGTCTTCATGAGCAGAGGCCGGGGCAGCGACTTCAAGAGATCGTCACATCTGGTCATGAATGGATCTTGTAACAAGACACCACTAATTCAACTATGAAGCGAAGGTCAAATGAAAGGGTGGCGTGACCCGCGCAGTAAATTCTGCGCGACTGGGCCCAGCAATCTGCAAATAGAATGGCGAAGCGTTGCAGATCCGTTCTGCTTTGTGCCATGTAGTTTGGTTAGAATCCCCTATTCCGGGCAAGAATCAGTGATTGAGTCATGTTAGGGTTGAGATATCATGATTGTTTGTCATCCGTTTAATTTCCGAGTCATTCCGATTGCGAAACAAGTTCCGTAAATGACAGCACTGATGAGCGCGATTTCCTTCCATTTCGATACTCCTATCATATAATCCCAAAAGGAATAAATTCCTTTGTGAAATGGAATTCACTATCTCCAAAATTTTTTGTTTTTCAGAACTCACTGTTCGCGATTGCTGAGAGCAGTTTTGAGGTCTACCGAACTCGGCTCTATTTCTCACTCTTCGTTACCGACAGTCAGACACCGTCAGTCCATCCGAGAGGGTTACGTTACTGAAATTCAGCGAGGCTCTCGGTTGAGCGATTTACAAATCTGGAATATTTACGGACTATTTTGTTTCAAAACCTGAATTAGACCGAAGCAGCCCTTCTGCAAGTCATCACGGCGGGGCCTCATGACATCATTAATGTCTCCTATATAAACACACTCTCGATTGTTGTCGTGGATCTAAACAATCTCGCTGTAGGTAGGATAAACCAGATCATGATTTAGCATCTCGTCAAGGTTATCTTCGGGTACTGGCCCTTGCAGGCCTCTCTGGTCTCATGCTTACAGCGGCTTGTAGTTTGTTTCGAAGAATTCCTGCTTGGTAATCGTAATTAGATGGAATACTTAGAAAGGGTGGCGTTATGTCATCGTGAAAAGGGGAAATTTTGTGTTGATGCTTGTTGATGATCCAGAATGGCACGAATGCCATCGAACAATCACCTTGTTAATGTCCAATCTTGTTTTACAGCACTCTGGAATAAGTGTTCAGCGTATCCAGAAGCTTCCACAGAAATTCTTTGAAATTTTTCAAGAAAAAGTTGCGGCCAACGGATCTAAATGGATCAATTGTGATTGGAGTCAGAAAATCAGATTCAAGATCACGCACTGTTTTTCATTCTGTTCAAACCTTCCTCGTAACGGATCGCGATACCATTCATAGTGCTGTTGGTGTTCATTTGTCAATTGAATGCAATAATTGCGCAGGAATTTGAAGATGTCCATGATGCGAAGATTAGAGCAAACCTTCCTGTCCAATTGCAGAGAGATTTCAACTTAGACAGCTTAATCTCCTTATTATTGAAAGGTTGAAAACTTTGATATCATCGTCCGGACTTCATAAAGCGTATAGGGCCAGCAACAAGGGTTTGAGGCACAATACAAAGCTGTAATGCAGCTGGAGCTAAGAAGAAATTGGCGGATTCTCTTTCTCTGGAGCAATTCATTTTGCAAAAATCTCAACATTCAGGCTGTATTGAAACTAAAGATATGAAGATCGTGATGTCAAAATGCACAGAATCATAATACAATCCGTGCTTAGACTCGAGTAACATAGTGACCGCGAGTTCCAAACCCTAAGGCGGTGCTATTGGAACCCCGGAACTTGGCAGTTTGCAACAGGGCGAGGAATTCGAAACCTGTTTGCTCCGATGCTCAATGCTGGTGTTGGATAGTAGGTTGGTCCAGTAGGACAGCTGATTTCATCCGGTCTTTATCATTATGGTCTAAAGAGTCAAGACGATGCTCTCCTCCGATATTGACTTCCACTCGGTTATCACTTGTCTAAGGTTAAGCACTCCGAATCTGGCTGCCGATGTAAAACTCCGCATTGATCAGCAACGATTTCATCAATGCGACAGTGGAAACCAGAATCGAATTTTTTCCGCAACTATCGGCAATGAAGCAGAAAAATTCCTTCTCTTGACCCATTTGTCAAGATAACGCCGAATGTTTTTTTGATTTGCAGAACAGAGAGCGTGTAGGAAAGATACCAAGATAGAGCGGGTTTTCATGATACCAAGTTTATTTATGAACCGCATCCGCATTTAGTTGATCTATCCGGGTTTTAAGGTCTTGTATGAATTCCATCGGAGAAAACCACGTTTTGTCCTGAATGTACTTTGTGATTATACGCATGAAGAGGGGCGATTGGGACAGCAAATCCAGAATTTTGTAATTATCTTCGCTCCTGAGAGAGAAAACGAGATGGCCGAAATCCTCCGGATACCGGCGGGCCCGATGCCAGAACATCGGCGTCCGAATCAGGGCCTGCATATGGTCCGAACCGAACCCCGCCACGGACTGATCGTCGAGCTGGCTGAAATCCAGAAGCGCCGCGGGGTTGCGCACGTACAGGAGCGGAAACAGGCGCGGCACGGAGTCCGGGCCCACATGGATATACTGCAGATAGCCGTACAGATGGAAACGGATTCCGTACCGGAGCAGAGCCAGTACGACCGCGGGGTCGTTCAGTTGAAGATCCTGAGTCCGTGACTGTTTCAGAAGCTCGTCGGCGACGACGAAATTATGCGGGTAGACGCGGTCGAAGGGAGACGGATACCGCCGGCGGACTTTCTGGACGACGAAGTCCGGGAGTCGGCCAGTCCGGGCGAAGAGCGGCGTCTGGACCAGTTCGCGAACGATGGCGATCACAGGTTCCGGAATGCCGTCCGGACCCCGAGTCGGGTCGGAATCCGGAAGGCGTAACGTGAGCAGGACCGGGTACTTGACGGCACACGCCACGGCATTCGATAGACAGCCGGGCAGGAAGTCCAACACCTGTCTCTTCAAATCCCAAGTTAACGTCCCATCAAGGAGCAGGCGGTCGTACAGGCTCACGACGGAGGCCGGTCCGAGTTCATAGAGCAGCGTTCAAAAATCCTGCTGGCGAACGCGAACTTGTTCGATCATGGTTCGAATGAACCGTGGGAACTCCGAGTCCGGAATGGGCCAGTACACGAGCTTGTGCAGAAAGGCGGCGATCAGGTCGAGGGCGCCGTGCATGGCCCGGCTCGTCTGCAAGAGACTTTGTAAGGAGAGGTCATCGTCGATGATGTAGCTGATCGTCTTCAGGAGCAGAGGCCGTGGCAGCGCCGTCAACAGATCATCACATCTGGTCATGAATGGATCTTGTAACAAGACACCACCTAATTGTACACACTATGAAAGAGAGGTCAAAAGATAGGTCGGCGCAACCCGCGCAGAAAATTGTGCGCGACTGGGCCCAGCTTTCTGCAAGGACGGATGGCGACGTGTTGGAATGTGACTCGACATTGCCAGAAGTTCCACGGAGTCGGAGCGCGTGAAGTGCGCACTGGTCGTACTGGCCCCGGTGCGTTCTTGGGAATGTTTCGGATAGTATTTTGTCAAAGTCTATTTATGATAAACAGCTCAGTTGTGTTTCGGTCATCACATTGTAGCATTGGTAGGCTTTCCAGGTAACGATGGCGAAGAGTGGGACGAAGACACCAGCTCTAGAACAGCGACTCCACGACGAGATGAGAGAGACACCGGGCCTCACCCCTTTCAAAAAGGCGAAGCGATGCAGTACTTTGCTGTGATGGAATCACCTCTACTCCGGGCAACAATCCGTGGCTGGCTCATGTTAGGGTTGCAATATCATGATTGTTAGGCATCCGTTCAATTTCTGCGTCGTTCGGATTGCACACAAATTTCCCTAAACTTCCCAAAATACTATTAATAAAGTCCCAAAGGAATATATTTTTGAGTGAGAAAACAATTCGACCAACATTTTTCGAGTCTCAGAACTCTGTACGCGATTGTTATGAGCTTTGAGGTCTTCCGAACTCGGTTCTATTTTCTTACTCTTCGTTACCGACTATCAGACATTGTCAATCTATCTGAGAGAGTTACGTTACAGAAATTCACCGAGTCTCTCGCTGTAGGTAGTATACAACAGATCATGAGAGCGCTCTCGGCATGGCTATCTGCGGGTACTGGACCAGACAGGCCTCGCTGATCTCCTGCTTACGCCGAACTGTTTTTCGATTGCGTGAATTCCTGCTTGGTCATCATGATTAGATGCAAAACTTCGGAAGGGCAGAGTTGCTTCGTTAAATCTGAAATTCAGTGTTGATATTTGTAGAGATTCCAGAATGGAACGAATATCATCGAGAAAACACCCTACGTAATGTTGAATATCAGAATTTTTACAGCACTCAAAAAACATCTTACGCGTATTTGAAAAGATTCCTCAGAAAGCATTTGAGAAATTGAAGAAAGTGAAAGCTGATTAAAGATTTCGTCCGAGAACGACAAGTGAGGATTTCAGCACGGGATACGTTATTGTGATATCAATGATAACAGCAACTGCACTATATACAGCAGAGTACTGCCCTTCACTGGGAACGCGGCGGGCCTGAAAAATTGTCGCCAGTGGTCCAAAATGAATCAATCCTGAATGCAGCCAAAAAACAGCTTCAAAGATTTCGGTGATCGCGCACTGTGTTTCACTTTAGTGACACCTTTCCGCTTTAACGACTCGCGATAACATTCATCCCAGTTTGGTGCTGTTCTGTCAATTGGGAAGCACCGTCGAGGACCAGCATGACCGACCGAAACTCTGCCAATACCCTTCGGGGAATCGCTCGGCCGTCTCTCGGCCGAGGCCAAAATCATGAACTCAGGTCGGAGGCGAGAGAGAGAGAGAGAGAGAGAGACAGCGGTCGTCCTGGCCCATATCCACAGACGCTCGACGATGACGGCGACCGTACTGGCCCCGCCGGAGCATCCGCTCCAGACAACGAGCGCGACTCCGCCCGGACTAGAGCAGCGGCGGTGGCAGCCGAACAGACCGGTGGGTGGGCTGCTCCCGCGATCCAGTACGACCCTGATCGGATGTGTTTCACACAGGCTGGGATCGGTTCGGTGTTGATTGGGACGGTGATTAATACGATCGGGGCGTTGGCGATCTGGTCCGGGGCGCATCGATTCGATCTGCAGCCGGATTATGGCCTGGTTTGGATCATGTTTGTGCCGAGATCGTATTAGCGCTGTCCGTCATATATTGATGATGGATAGAATCGGGTCGTTACTGTGTGTATTCGGGTTGGGAACCTGGATCTACGTTCTCTATAGGGGCATCGATGCAGATTGCGTGATGCAGATTTGAGTGAATTCATCGACGAAATTTCTCTATGCTGAATGTCAGCAAAAGTCGGAAGGCAAATACTCATCTGATAGAGCGTCTTAGTGACATCTAGAATCTGTTAATGGCATTTCTGTAGAAGGCTCCCAATTAGTTCAGAGTTGATGAATTATATTAACTCTCAGAATTGCTATAAAATTCAATCCAGAAATCTGACTAGATTAGTTCGAGCTGCTACAGTATTTTTGGTAGAATGTGGCAAAATAAATCGTATGGTTTCGTAGCGCTATATATTTTACCTAAAGCTTTGTCCGATGCCCCCCGAATGCATTTTCGGATGCATGTTGTCGTCTAAGCCGAAGATTATCCACAGGCTGAAGCCAAACTTTCTTTGGTTCTGAGATTTCTGGGCTCGATAGCGGACTTTCAAAATCAACAGATTTCTATGTTCTACAATTCAGCAGCCCGAAATGCAGCAAGTCTAGATAAGTAGCATAACACTACCAACAGATGAATGCAGTAAAGTACCAGATAAGTAACATTACGCTATCTGAAGAAGAGAGCAGTAAAGCATCAAGATATGTAACATTACACAACCTGCAGATGATTGCAGTAACAGATATGAAACATAGCAGTACCAGCAGATGCATGCAGTAAAGTATCAATTTATACAAATTTCAAATTCAGAGATGATTTCAGGGTTGGAGACGCTTCATCATGTCCGTCATTATATACGCTTGATACACGGACTGAATATTGTCCGGAAAGTACGACACGATCGGACTTCGGCATAACGGGCAATCGAGCTTATCCGTGGATTTCATGAGCTCGTCTAAGCAGCCATAGCAGATTCGATGTTCGCCGTGCAGGACGGCCACATCCGCCTATGAACACAGATCAGAGTCAGCCCAACCCCTAAACCCTAAGCAATGAAAAAAAGCGAAAAATTCGAATGAACGCTCAGCTGAAAAACTCCGTACCATGCGCGGATCCAATTTCTCAAATGTTTCTAAGCAGATCATACAGTCATCCTAAAATTGAAAGTCAGTCTCATGTTACACGTTTTGATATGTTACGTTACCTCGAAGTCGACACCACGCTGGATGGTCGCAGGTTCAAACACGCTCGCTTCCGCATCGTTATGGCGGCGAATGTAAGCGGCGAAGATCAAGTCCGCCACGGATCTGGGCAGACGGCGCCGTGTGTATTCGAGCGCGTCACGTTCCATGCTGGTCAGTGCGCAGTCCGTGGCGCTGCTGAACTGTGCCAAATCGATTCCGTTCTCCATGCAGTACTGCGCAACTTCTAACAGCACCGTACGGCCTCCGTCGAGGCCGCCCAGCTCCACGACACGTTCCACGTAGAACAGGAGATTATCCGCAGAGTGAATAAAAAACGGAGTAAGACCGCGGAGTTCAGCGGCCTCCGCGGATTTCAGCATGACTACACGACAATGGTCGCGGAGTTTGTTTAAGTGGCGGCGCATTAAATCACGCGGAGATTCTCGAGAGAAGGCTTTCGACCAGGTCAGCCAACCCCGGGATTCGGAGTTGACGGGCTCCGGACTTGTCTGAGCCAGATCATTTTCAGCCCTACGAAAAATTAGACCGAAAGCCGTGCGGACTCCGTGACCGTACCAGGGCAGGAAATTGCCGAATCGGAGTTTGAAGAATTCGAAATTGTCTTCGGACAAATAGACTCTCTGCAGCGGGTCCGATATACGTTTCATGAGGTAGGCGAGGACCTGGTTTGAAACGTTACAGTACAGGAAGTCGTGATTCGTAACGTATCCGCGTTCCGACGATAGCGAGTGGAACAAGTTCCAGAGCTTGGAGGAGTCCGCGATCTCGTCCAGGACGGTGTCGACGGAGATTTCGTCGTTCGCAATCTTCAGCCAGAATGCGCTCAGCAGCAAATATTTCCCCTCTCTGTTACACTGGGTCAGCAGCTACCAGCAGTAACGAAAGATCACATTGTGATCAACAATTGGTAACATGAAACAGGACGAAAATTACAGAAGTGTGGAAGAACTGACTGAAACGTGATGTGTAACGTAAGAGCGCAAAGTATTGAAAGTATCAAAATGGCAAATGTGAAATATGGCATTCAAAAATCCGGCCGTTGGAGACATTTGGTAACGCAAATACGTAACGTGATAAAGGAAGAAATCGTCGAACTAACAGATGATGCGGACATCGTCCACTGGAGAGATAGAGAGCCTGATCGACAAAATCCATGCCTAATACAAGGTCCTTGGCGTGCTTCATGTCCACTGCTGCTACAACGGTCAAGAGCGGAACGGAATCGGGGATAGGTTAACGTTACCGAAGTCCGCAATCTCCGTCAAGTAACACCGCAGTGCCAGATTCGCAACCGGACGCGGCAGATGACTGTACGCAGTGCGGCGTTCCCGCGGGCTCAGGTTACGTATCACCATGTCGACGATTTCGACGGAGTCCGTGACGGGCTTCGATTTGATGGCCCAATTCGCCAACAGAGCGGACATCTGCGGTAGCCGATGTAGATCTACGGAGTCCGCGAGACGTTTGTCCTCTTCAGAAAACGACGCCAAAAACAGGCCTTCGAATATAGGATGCGTCAACATGCGCTCCAAATCCGTGGGGGAATGGGAGGTAAACAGCTCCGCGGACCAACGACGGACTTTGTCCAAGTCCGTACAGACCACATCCATAAACAGCGGATGGCTGCCCAGCGTCGCAAAAAGCCCACGGCGTTGTTCCATCTCCATAGTGGGCGCTGATTCCAAGGCCAGATCGAGAGCCAGCGCGAACAGGTTGCGGGCCAGTATGTCGCCGATGAACGGGGCCGCGTTGATGGCTTTGAGCAAGCTGCGGATTGCGGAGTTCGCATCGCCGAAATCGACCGAGATGGGTTCAGTGTGAGAATCGGGTTGGCGCGCGGCCTCCTCTTGTAGCAGCCGTTCAATGTGCCAGTAGTGGTAACGTAAACCGGCGAGGCCGAGCCGCGTCAGCGGGTGATTGTTGCAGAGACGGAGAAAGGTGCGCATGTCAGGAATGTGCAGTCGAGAGAGTGCGTGGCAATGAACTGAGTAGAGGAGGTCGCGCTCCCAGTCACCATCCGCACTCCGAATCCTACAGTAATGTTACGGCGGTCCAATGGACGATTTCTAGGTTAGTGGTACCTCCAATTGGGAAGTCCAGAACTGTCAGGCAAAGGCTGCTCCCCAGATGGGTACGTGTCGCTTAACGTTTCATGGAACTTGCGCAGCAAATCGATCAGTTCGGAGTCCGGGATCTGGGCCAGTATGTGTGCAACGTTAAGATACGCGAATATGTCCGGATAATTGTCGACAACGACCTGACAGGACAGAGTCAGATCGTGACCCATGTAACGTAAAATTTGTTCCGCCACTGGAACTCGATCCGAATTGTGAACGAAGATTTTCTCGATTAGTAGCGCACGGACATATTCGTCGGTTTGTGATCTGCGGTGTTCGGCAAGTCGGCCGCGGACTTGCTCGGACAGGTTCACGAAGTTGAACGTTGTCAGGAACAGACGGACCCATTCGGACGGCGACACGCGCCCCGACAGACTCCGTTGTAACGTAACCAGCCGATCCGGACTCAGATACGACATCGTCCGATGATACAGGCTGTACATCCGCGGAGTCTGCGGATGCGTCATGATCACTGCGGAGATCATGTCCAGGTGGCTGCGGCTCAGCAACCGCGCGACCACGGATTCCGCCAACGCCGTCACGGACGGCGCTCTATTCATCCACTGCAGCAACTTATCGAAGGCCGCGGCCGATTTCTCCTGCGGTAACGCCAGCTCCGGGTACCGTTCCAGTAACGTAACCAACACCGACTGTGCGTCGGCGGATTCGGTCCAGTACGCCCCCGTGACGAGATCGTTCACGATCGGCGGATATTGCTGCCAGTTTTTGCTCTTCCATCCGGACGCCATTCCCAGCAGGACGACGCCAATGACGGCGACTTCGTCGGGCGTACTGGCCCGCTGGGTCCATGTCCGGAGCCACTGAAGCCACGGCGTTTGACGTGGATAGCGTTGGCCGCAGTTGAATGGGGACCGGTCGTTCCGCGGCCGCATTCTCTTGAACAGCTGCGGCTTGAAATAGTCCGTGAGCGGTTTATGATCGATCGCCATCCGCTCCAGTTCGTAATGCTCGAGCAGGCGGAAGATCGGCGACAGGTCCGCGTCGGTCATCGAGTCGCGTTTGAAGAATCTGACAGCAGAACGCGAATCAGTAACGTGAACCCCGGTAACGAAAGTGGGGGGACCCTACCCGGACTGTATCATGGAGCTGAGCTGATTCAGATCTCGCGAGACGTCGCGGTCTGGGGCCGGATGGGCAGAGGCCGCGCCCTCCCCGTGTCCGATCACGTTCAGGATCAGTACGACGACGATCGTTAAGCACCAGCATGCCGTGGACATGATCAGGGATTGGATATTAATTTGATGATAGAATAATGAAGTGGCGGAACCACCGGAAGTTCCGGAATCACGGACTCTCCGGACCCTGTGATTCCACGCCGATTAATCCGTCATATCAGAAATTTGTGAAGATTCGTTATTCGTTCGGTGAAGTTTCTGGCCTTGTTCTCGCCATTATTACGACTGCAGAGTAACGTTTCCATCATGTGTGACACGTTTCATTTTGTTGCTGTAGAAAGGCTATCGTAGGCCCGCAGAATTTTGGAAACATGGGCTGGATCGAGGGCGGTGAACATTTCATCATGAGTCACGCCGAATTCTGTCATGAAACGATTCCGGAACCAAAAAGATTCCGCGACAAATCGAATGCGACCTACCAGTTCCGAGCGCTCCGAAACAAGCTCTCATTCATACAGATTGACTCGAACAAATTGAGAAACACCTTCCATTAAAAAAAACAACACGTTTTCCATCTTTTGAAAAAATCTTAACAAGTTTTTGAATCTTTTGAAAGGAACAACAGGTTTTCCATCCTTTGAGAAAGAACAACAAGTTTTGTGGCATTTTTTGCATCAAATCGATGAAATGTCTATTGCTACAAACGTGATAAACTCCCTCCCTTATTATACATTGAACTGAATCGGGGCCTTATTCTGTCCGCCGACCTCTTGTTGAAATCTCAGCAGAGCCTGGCGATGTTCCGCTTGCAGACGACGTCGGTACCAGAATACAGCCGCCACCAAGATGGTCACCACAGCAACAGCGATGGCGGCCGTCACGGCCACGATTTCTTCAATCTGCCACGAGGTATCCAGCATCGATTGACGGAACCCGACTGTGTTGGAGACGGCTACGCTCAGGTCCCCGGTACGACACGCGTCGAACAGGCACATCTGCAGCGAAGAGCTGCGTTGCGCCAGCTCATCCATCGTCATACCAGATGGATTCAGTAATGACATTTCGCAGCTGCCTGAGTAACAGAAACGTCAACGTTTTTTTGTAATTTCAAACGGTTTACTAACAATCTGAAAAAATATTAAAGCGGTAAAAAACTAAAAACTTCAACGTTTTTTTGAAATTTTCAAACAGTTTAAAACCTGAAACAAAAATATCAAAAAGTTTTAGAATAACTTCAACGTTCTTTCGGTCGTTTTCAAACAGTTTACGAACCTGAAAAGTATATCTAAAAGTTGTAAAAAAATATGTTAGGGTTTGCGTTTATCTTTTTGTAATTTTCAATAAGTTTACAAAAATCCTTAAAAAATAGGTATCTGAAATATTGTGAAAAATTCACTGTATAAAAATTGAAAACTTTACCGAGTGCGTCGAAAAACATGTCGATCGTATCGCAAGAGACAACGGGTTGGGGCGGGACGTCGTCCTCATCGGCGTCGGCCAAGGCCTGAAACCCGCTCCACGTCTCGGAGTCCGGATCGCCGACCCGAGCGCCACCCGGTGCGAAATACATACAGGTCTGGTTGGTGACCAGGTTCTGGGCCAGCATGGCCAGCAGGTCGTCATCGGCCTGCGCCAGTTGCTCTCCGCACATCGTCGTGCGGACCAGCGAGGGCCAGGACGGCAGCGTGTAGAATTCGCTCCAGTCCAGTTGGCGGCATCGGCGGTAATAGGTCGGCCGACGGCGTCCGCGGTCCGAATATTGGTTCCCGGCACGGTGCCCGTATTTGGTGCGGCCTTCCGGGTCGATATGCCCGCACAGACCCCAAGTCCGTCCATAGAGAGGCGACAACCCCGTCGAGTACTCGCCGACTGCTTGGCCACGGTCTTCGGCGCAGCTCGAATCGATCGTGACCCGGAACGCGAACCACCCGTATTCCAGTACGGCCCCGGAGCACCCGAACTCTTTGTCCTGACACACGTTAAGTTACCGACTTGATGTAACGAATATGTCACACAAAAATCAGCGGAAATGTAAAAACCAGAAATCTGGCCACAGAATGGGAAAAAAGTGAAAAAATGACGCAACAATTTACAAAATGAACAAAAGAATCACAAAAACCTTTCAATTCTGGCAGAAAATGTCGCAACTTTTTGAAGAATATAACAAAAAGTTTGCTGCACGATACCATGGTAATTCGGACACCAGAGGTCGCTTTCCGCAGCCAGACGGGTCTCGTCGGGCTGCCGATGTTCACGTCCGCCGTCATGGACATCGATAGGGTCACGGATTTCTGCGTGGCCCAGTCCCATCGCCAGACTGTACAGCCGGCACCGCCGCACTTGATATCGTACACGAACACGTGGTCGGGCAGGACCGTAGCTCCGTAGTCCGCGCCACCGTTGCCCGTACACGCATAAGTAGCATCGCAGTGGTCCAGTCGATCGGCGTACTGGACCACGACGGGGTCAGTGGCCGGCCCGATGGTAACGAGGGAGTTTACGTTACCGCATCGCTGAATACGATCAGTTTGGATTCGAAATCGCAGGAGACCGCAGACGGCTGCATGTACGAGACCGGGTCAGCACGACCATTGCAGGTGTAGGAGCGGCGGTCGCTGCGCCGGGTCGGGTCGCATTCTTTCTGGAGCGAGATGGCCGCGAACCGACGGTTGGCCACGGTGAGATGGTATCCGGCGCCCATATGATGATAATTGCAGCCTTCGAACGTGCTGATATGAGGATCACCGGCCTACAGCGCAGTCAGAGAAAACCTAACCCTAATACAGCTTGCCCGCAGCCAGATGAAACATCATTGAAACAAATCAAGGGCAGAATGCACTAAAGCAAACCCACTAAAATTTTCTTCTTGCAAGCATAGCCAGCAAAATAAAAAATCCGAAAACCAACGACAGATTTTTTAACCACGGAAACGGGTTCCAATCGAAAGGATCAAAAATGTAACATAAACGTGACGGTACCATGTTACAGGTATGAATGAGATCCTTTTTCGTACAGTAATGATATCCGATGGGGCCAGATGCGTTCTGCTGAGTATCGTAGCATTGGGATCCGTATGGCAGCAATGGCGGGCATTTTGGTCCTGAAGGAGCTGGCGTCGGACTGGCTGTGGTGGGTGGTAACGCCCGCACAATCACCTAAACCAACCAGTAACGTTAACTCTGATGAAGCTCGATGAAGAAAACGGCATTTGTTGCGTTTCGCCAAACGTCAGTAAGCAGGTCGACCGAAATTTGTAACAGAATATGATGAAATGTAACATAGTATGAAGGGAAGAAATAGCGAGAAGACCGTACCGGAGTTGGAGCTGGAGTCGGAGCGGGTGGAGGTGCAGGAGTGAATTTGGGGCCTTGGGGCGGTGTTGGGGCTGGGAGTGTCGAAGTCGGTGCTGGAGTTGGTGCATAGCGCTGAGGAACGGGTGCTGTTGTGATTGGGGCCGGGGTGGGGCCTTGGGGCGGTGTTGGGGCTGGGGGCGGAACCCTGGTTGGAGTCGGTGCTGGAGTTGGCGCATAGCGCTGAGGAACGGGAGCGGGAGTTGGTGTTGAGGTGGTTGGGGCCGGGGTGGGGTCTTGGGGTGGCTCTGGGGTGAACGGTGTTGCCGGAGGTTGTCCATAACGCTCAGGGGCTGGAGTCGGCGTATCAAGTATAGCTGTAGTTGTTGGGGCTGTCGATGGTGTCGGAGATTGTCCGTAACGCGATAGTACCAGTGGTAACATTGTCACATAGAGTACCAGCGGCTTCATATCAGATAAATTTGTGTTAAACTGCAGCAGACGAGATCGTGACGACGTTTAATAACAACGGACACGTGTGTAACACTATGCTCCCATATCTAGGCAGGGTGAAACAAAATATCTTCCTGGGTAGTAACGTTGTTTGACACGTTACGAATATCTTACGATACACGTGCCTTATCTGATTCGCGAATCTCTCAGCAGTAGCATTATACGACGCCCGACGTAAAGCGCAACGGAGCTCATACGATGCTAGTTACGTTACTGATCGTCTACGTTACCATTGGTAACGCTTTCAGCGGCAATGTCCCTGTCGATTCCTGTACCATCAGCGGCAACGGCCATATCCAAACGGTATCGTGAATGGATTCGTTTCCGGCTCGGTCTGTAACGTTATACAGTTAGACGGTGCCCGTTACGATCTTCATGGTGTTGGATTCCTGTCTGCAGTCCGAAACCAGTTCCTGGATTATCAGATTCAATTAGTAGCCACAGACTCCGAGAGTCATAGCTATCTCCGCCGCACTTCCGTCATTGTGAAGGGCGATGGACTTTGTCGTGCCGCAGACTGCCCGAACCGTCACAATATCATCATCTCATACGGCGTTGACGTTACCAGTAACGTGACCGATCCCGACTCGGTTTACGTTACCTTCCAACACGCTACCGATTCCAGCGCCAACTTTCAGACGCAACTGCTCGTAACTCAATTCCTGCGTGGAAAAGGCGTTACCGATGCCGTCAGCGCCGCTCTGACCATGACAGGGGTCGTACTGCGCGCCGTCGATAACGTTACCATGTCGGTGGAAATCCGCCTGGACGTGCAGGCCCCGGTCGTGATCTCCATCGGACCTGCGTTTACATCGATCAGCACCGAAGCGCTGGGTGGTGCTCTGGCCGGTGCGGACGGCCTCTGCGGACTCTATACGCGGACCGCCGTCGATGATTTTGGCGGAGCCGTGCTCGGAGCCCGCGCCGATTTCTACAGTAACGCGAAAATTGCGGCCTGGGCCGAACAGTTCGCACGCACTCAGGATCTGTTCCCTGCAAACAATCAAACCGGTAACGTTTTCCAACTCGCCAACAATTGTTTCATTGCACTTATGTTACAGTGGGCATTCAATTCAAGAAACGTTACACTCTTTCATGCTTACGTTTCATTATTTCTATCAATAGCGCATTCATGTTTCGAGAGCGTTTTCGTGAATTATATGCATCCACTCGATGTAACGTTAGCGACAGGCGATATCGTTACAACCGCGCTGAGTTCAACAGCGAACAAACTGGAGTTCTGGTCCACTGATGCCCTGATGTCATCGTTACAGGACTGTCCCGGTGCGAACAATAACGTTTCGTTCCGACTCTGTGTCCGTGATTACACGTTACCCAGCGGTCCCGCTCTCGGCCGTAGCAACTATGACGCAGTTCGGATTGCGGACCTCGATTCCGCCTACATTGCGTCACAATCGACGGCGGCCGCAACGCCAACCCTCGTGGAACGCCGCGAATCGGCGAAAGTGTCAACCACGGTGGCCGCCGCGGTGTCCGGCGGACTCGGCGTCGCATGCATCTTCGGCCTGATCGCCAACCGGCGTCTTCGTCAACGGCAGTCCGTGGAAATGACCAAGGCTCGCGCCTCCGCAATTCGTCTTGCCGACAGCTTATGAGAGCCCAGTCCAGTATGACCGAATTCCCACTACGATTCCGCACTGTGTATAATTATACAGGAGAATGTCCGAGTCGATGTTTGTGGTTGGTCCCGTGTAGGGTTTAGGGTTAGGGTTTGAGACAATCCAATTGTAGCGTAGTCCGTCTCCATCTCTTCCATCACTCAACACATACGTCTGTGGCCTGCAGGGGACATCAGACTTAGAGCAAACCCTAAAGGAGGGATGTGCGCGGCCTCTTGCTTCAGGGAATCCCTCTCTGTATCAGTCAACGACTGGTGTCGGTGCGGCTCTGAACGATTCCGTCAGCTCCTGATTCTGTCGCAGATCTAAAATACACAGAATCTGTGATAGAAAAAGAATAGAGCGAATGAGCATCACGGCAATGAGGCCGCCACAATTTTTGTCGGCTGAGTCGTTCTCTCGACATGATGGTTCTCCCTGCTCGGTTTTCGAACACTCACGGAGATACCTAGAGGCAATAGACGTTAAGCAGTATTAAAGTGCGTTTTTCTTTTAAAATGTTCAAAGATCGACAATCAAACAGAAATCTACTTCGAAAGATGCAAAAAAATCATTCATCGATAATGACAATGATGATTATGATGCATCACAATTACAGCTGTAATAATTACAGAGCAAAATATGACAGTGTAATGCATTAGCACGGACAAGGACGTTACGGCTCCGGATTGGAAACCACGCGGCATCGATCGGCCTCATCAAGCAGATCGGCGATCTCAGATCCGTCTACGGCGTAATAACGTGCCCGACGCCGCTTGTTATCGACTTGATCGATCATGTTCACGCCCGCAACCAACAGCAGCTCGCGTACGGCGTCCGCATTCCCGACCTGAACGGCGTACTGCAAGAAGGGTCTCGGGCCCGTCAAAAGAGCGACGGCCAGAGCGTTGTCCGCGAACGGCGTCCGCAGCAGCATCCGCAGCAGGGCGTGCAGGCCCTCGGTGCGGATCAGCTCGCGAATAATGGCGCGGATATAGAAACTTGTGCCGAATCGAAAGTCGTCGGATTGCAGGATGGCGGCGATCATGGCGAACTTTTGCTTCTGAATCAGGACGCAGATCTGGGTGGCCAACGCCCGTGCGGCATTAAAGACGAATGGGAGAACGGGCTGCAGCTCGGCGTCCGTGAACAGGTGGAGATTCAGGACATCGAGCCGAATGGACGTCCCGAGGAAATAAAGCGTTCGAGCGAGTCCGGGGCGTTGAGGGAGACGCCGCGAAAGCAACATTGAGAGGGCGATTCCGATCGGCTCGAAGTATTCGGGACGAATCTGTGAGAAGGGTTTCGGAAGACGAGATCCGATCCACGATGCGTCCGGATCCCAGCTCGGATAATCTCGCACCATCTCCAGAACGTCGTTCGGAATGTCGTCCACGGACAAGGTGTCGTCTGGAATCGATTGTAAGATCTTTTGGCAGGTCTGGTTGGCGGATGCCTTCAAAGAGGAAGGGCTGAATTCGACGACGAGAACGGCCCAGCCTGGGATCAGTCTGAAGACGGCAGGAATACGTCCGATCAGGTCGAATAAACTCAGAATCGTCCGCGAATAACAACGCAGAAGACGCCCTAAGAACAGGGCGGCGACCTCATCGGTGAAGATTTCGGTCAAAATCTTCTCCGAATCAGATCGCGGTCGAAATTCCGCGATCAGTTTGTCCACGATTTCGACAATTTCCGAATCGGACGATCGCCCGCGGAGCCGTCGCTGCCACCGTTCGAGGCGAAGACGTTCCCGAAAGTACCCGAAGCAGCTCTTGCTGAGCAGAGCCATCTTCATCGCAAACCGTCCATCGTAGGTGGCATGCGCGGCCACGAAATCCAACAGCCGTTCATACGAGACAGGCGGCGGGTCGTACCCGACCAGTACGGAGTGGACGGCGACAAGTCGGTCGTCGCCAGCGACGGGTTCGGAGCCCGAACAGATGTTGATCTGGTCGATAGTGTTGGGTTTGGGGTCGTGGTGTGCCCCGGAGGCCGCACCCAATAGCAGCGCGGCCATCCAGATGGTCGCCGACCCGGAGGCTGCACTCAACAGCAGCGCGGCCATCCTGAAGGTCGACCTGCTGTTCGGCTCTGTACAGACAGAGACGGGAATGGGATGAAGCTCGGGAGGGGGAGGTCAGGGGCTCACGGGGAATCCAGTCGCTGGAACGACCACTCCACGCATTGTGTCTGCGCAAGTTCGTGACACGAAAGGGAGACCAGAAACCCCATCAGCCAAGCCCAGAATCAGCGAACAACTTTTCACTTAAAAAGTCTACTCATCTTCAGTGTATGTTCGTATGATCGTTATGACAATTTTGAGGCTCTTGTAAAGGATTTGAATGCGTCTAGAGAAATTTTTTTGAAAAAGAACGCAGCCAGATGGATGAAGCTGAACATCTTCAATTCTCCGACATCAAGTTGCTTGAGTTTCAACGCTGCTTTTTCAGCTCGTTGTGTTTGGTCATCGACGTGAGCGCACCCCGTTAAATCTGCAATTTCGATGGATAATGTCAATGCGTGTCGTCTAATAGTCCAGATTTGATCCTTACCAGCTGTCCTTAACAGGATTATGATACTGGGAAGCGATTACAGCCGCGATTAAATGAGAGTCTCGTGATGGCGTTACTATCACGTAGTGCGATGCACGAGCTCTCTTAGCAAAAGTTCACGTCAAAATGTTTATCAATTATCAGCACTGATTTTATCGCAAGTGTTTATTATAGGCGATTATGACATCACTTGCCTTAGCATGCCGGAGGCTGAATGATTCTTGTGAATTTTTTTGGGCTATCCGTTTAATGCATTGATCGTTTGCTATCGGTGAAATCATTCAATTATTTGTACGAACTCTGCTGGTATTTGTCAAGTAATATCTCGTCCCTTTACAGGGTGTCTCATGTAATCGTCACTGAAATCCAGCAAAGACAAGATCAAATTTCTCTCCCACAACGTCAAAGCAGCTACTTCGAACAGCAGATTTCTAAGGCGACGCTTTCACTGCTGATTCTGTCTTGGCCACCTATTGACGTTGACGGTGACGATCTTGCTGCCGGTTGAATCATCTTGCAGAAGGTACTGCGTGGCGGAGTGTCTCTTCATACTCCGTTTGACGTCTCGAGCATTTTAGACCATACTGGACGGTATTCGAAATGCCCAGCATATAGTACAGCATGAAATTGCGCCACGTACAACTTCTAAATCCAGAGGCAGCTGTCATAAATATTACAGAATCGGATCCTGTTTAATGAACAAAAACTGCGATTGTTCAAAAACTGCGCGCAGATTTGCGGTTTGCCATAATTCATGAACATTAAACACGCAAAAGTGTCGCACATTCTAAGACTGACTTTCAGTACGGGAAATTTTTCTATCCGCAGGTGGATAGATGGGCTGCGCATCCGCCAGCCTGTTGGCGGATGGTCGAAAGGCGTTTTCATGATTGGTCACAAAAAGGGGGGAAAATGACTGTTTAATGCCAGCACCTAAAAATTCTATTGCGGCGAAATCAATATACGGCTGTGATTCGTTTCAACTAAGATAGTGTTTCAAGTAGATTATTGCGATAAAGTAATAGAGATCCCACCAATAAAATTGCGAGTTTCTCGATAATTGTCTCTATTATACAAGAAGCACGCACATTACCACGGTTTCAATATCTAAAATCATATTTGTTCTTGAAACATCCTCCAAGAAGACATGTTACAAGCGAGATATGAGTAATCCTCTTATCGACAATGAAAGTTAAGAATGCAGGGGTGGTTGGCGGAAGGCGCAGTTTTCAATCCGCCAACAGGCTGGCGGATGCGCAGCCTATCAATCCACTTGCGGATAGAAAGCTGTAAGTGGTTGTCCCAGCCATCGTCTTGCTGAGATTGTCTGAGTGCCTGGCTGCATTCAGTTCTGGGCCAGGTTTTGTTACAGACAATCTGGACGAGACTCGTGTTACAGTCTCTTCTCTCGACCTTTCATGTTACAGACACCAGAGTACGATTGATCTATCAGAAATCCGTCACATCTCTTTACCATGCATTATAGGAACCGATTCTCTTTGATTCATGTCTAATCCAAGATTATTCAGATCTTCCTTCTTTCAACAACGTCTTTGAACCTTCATTTGACCTGGATGTAGAATTTGATGTATGATATGATTATATAACTGGGATAACATGAAATGATGAATGATTCAGATATTCGTTAAAACTGAAACTCGTAAAATGGTGGACACAAAACCTGATATCAACACCAACATCTGTATTACGCCATACAGATACTGTTCCGTCTTTGCCTCCTATTCAGGAAACTTTCAATGTAATGCTTTCATATCAAGTTTCATGTCTTGGAAATGTCTGAAATTTTCATAATCAGAATGGTGAACCAGTTGACATTATCTCCCGGAAACGTTCTCGTGCTGTCGAGACATCATCGCCAGACGATTTTGTGTATTCGTTCAATCATGATGTCACTGATATCAATGATTATAACAGTCTCTGCAAGTTTCTGGTAGATTTCGTGGCCCTTTTGTCCTGCTTTCTATTAACTGTAGCTTAGATCAAAGAGCCGAATGATGCGGAACTTGATTTTCTGTCTTCAAAGTCCGATGATGATGCAGTTCAATGCTCCATGATCACCTCTCAATTAGTTATCAATGTGAAAGGACCTGATCTGGATGTGAGCGAAATCGAACGGATTCGTTATGCTCCGAGCACATTACAGAAACTGATTCTGATCGCCAATCTGTATCGGAAATTGGTCATTTTTTCCTGGAAGTACGATTGGTCTTGGAGGAAGGTTGATGGGAGAATGCGCAGCTCGATGTATGGTGTGTGTCGCCCTCCTGTGCTACGATGTGTCGTGGAATGCTGTCAGAAAGATCTCCGGAGATTTCAGACGCTCTGGGGGGATCGCTTCAATCATTGGGAACCCCATAGAGAATGTGTCGGATCATGTCGTCCTGTATTGAGATGTGTCATGCAATGCTGTCAGAAAGATCTTCGGAGATTTCAGACACTCTGGGGGAATCCCTTCAATCATTATCATTTCCATAAGGGATGTTCCAAACATGAATGTCCATACAAGATGGTAACTGCCCATCAGTCTATAATTTTGGTCCAAGATAACTCTTTAATCTCGATTGACCCTCCTGATGACGAAAATCCGTCCAGTAAAAGGATGAAATTTCGTTCGCCACCAACGGATTTCGTTCTGCCTGTGTTTCGCGCTCTTCCTGAATTTCTGAAATTGTTTGATTTTGGTGTTGAGAAGATCACAGACTACACTACTCTGTGTGCTTTTCTGGTGAGATTTATTCATATTGAATGGAGAATAATCTCACACTAAATCTGTCATTCAGAAAAAGCAGCCTGATGATGACGAGTACACGTTTCTTACCGATACGAACATATTGATCCCATCAAAAGGCAAAAAACGCGCAAGAGACCCCCTTATTATAAAAGTTCTCGATGATCAGCTCATATTGACCGAAACCTCGGAATTGTCAAATTCGGAGTCCACGTTACAGAAGTTGATATTGGTGGCCAGTTTATGTCTAAAAATAGGTCGGGCCAAGATGACCGACCCGAAATTGAACATGTCACGGCAAGGCTGTGATAACTTGCTAAATCGGACATGTTACCCGGTACTTTCATGCGTGAAGAAATGCTGTCAGAATGATCTTCGGGCTTTTCAATCTCGATGGAAAAATCCGTTTCTTCATCGTTTTAACACTCTTTGTTCTAGTCACAAACGCAAGAGGAAACAGTGCGGATTTCAGACTCTCATAGTCAGTAACAATACGAATTTCTCCATCAAATCACAACTAGTTTTTGATAGAGAAGATCATGCCCATTGTCTATTGAGATATTCTATGAAAGGAATTGAGACGGTATTACTGTGTTCAAGTTTATTGTATTTTCTGAATATATCACAGAAACTCATGTTGGAGTGTATTCAGCTAATGAATAATTACATGAAGATGTAGAATCGGACATATTCACCTGATCTGGAGGAATATCTCCAAGATTCTCTTCATCCAATATTATACTGTCTTGAACATCATTGTAATAATGATGTCAATTATTTCTCTCATATATTTGGACATCATATAAATCATTATCAATTTCAACGCAATTACTGTCCTTACATACTGGACAATGTCCTGCTCAATCTGTTGTTAATGCTGACAACAGTATCTAATCAGTAAAGAATTGTCATTTCGGCTCAGCTCTTCAAGTGCCTGAATCTCCACTTTCCCTTAGCTCTTCAAAAAACAGAAATTCATCCAACAAACCATTAGGAATGGATTTGATTTTCTGGTTCGTATCAGAACTTGGACCGGACAGCGAAGCATGGCTCGGGCAGGGTAGATCCGCCATTAAGGGTTAGGTCCATGTAAAGTTTATTAATCAATCAATTACGGCCGTTACAGCAGGCCGGGGCCGGGCATTGATTGCGCCGGTTGTAGTAGTTATCAATAAAATACAGGACGGGATCGTCCATCAGGCGGGAAATGAATGTTTAGCTCACGAATCGATTCGAAATCATGATCCAGTACGGCCGTGAAAACTGAAGCGGATGCGTCTGAAAATCATTTATTGAAAGCGAGAAGAACGATGAAATCAGGTTTCGGAACCTGACACTGAAAGCAATAGGTCATCATTATGCAAAATTCAGGCTGCTGCCTTCATAGCTCGAACTAAATCAGATCATCAGAGGATGACAAAAAATCAAACCCCTGTTGAATGATCATATATGAGGTAGATCATCAAATTTTTTAAATTGCCATTTACTTGTTAAAGATGGAAATTCGAGAGCGAAAATGGTGAGGAATGTTTGGAGTTTTTTGTGTTAGATACAATTATATGTTTATTCATAAACTACCGAATTAAAAGCTCTCGCTACTTGGCTTTGCTGTCAAAGCCATCCACTCCGCGATGACGCCGAGGCCAGCTCCGGCCATCTCTTTCGTGTAAGAGATTACTTCGCTTTCATTCTAGTTCTTCTGACATCAGTTTCATCAGCGATGTTATTCGACCTGAACCCTAGCCTTTATACAGTATGGTGTGACGATGGCAGGCTGAACTTGGATGGAATTCTGGCCTAGTCCGAAGCCCATCGCTGATGTCGAAAACCGATCTCGGGGCGCAATCAAGATTCAGAAATAGTGAATATTAGGGTTTAGTCAGCAAAATAATTGCATCGAATTCGATCGATTTCTCTTTTGGCTGAGCTCTAATATTGGTGAGGTCGAAAACTAAACAAAAAATAAAAATCTGCTGTGTAAGCCATCATCAGTCCGAATGATAGTAACATCGACTTAGACCGTGCTATTAGGGTTTGTACCCTTGTACGCCGTCATGACGGGAGCCTCTGTAACAAATGTCCAGACCAATATACCATAAACCCTAGCTCGCAGTGTATCTGCCGACTTGCGAGTCGAATTGACCGAGCGATCAATCCGCGGGATTAATCACTCGCAGTCTGCAAACTGCGCGCATTCCGTGAACAAGAAGAAGGCATCATGTCGGTCGGGTCGGTCGTACTGGCCCTCGTCGTCGTCCTGGTGGTGGTTCGAGCGTCGCTCGCATCAGCAGCTCTGACAGAAGAGGCCGCCGTCGCTAAGATCGCCTCTCTTCATCAGAAACAGTCCCATATTGGCCGCTTCGATGAGGATCTGCGCGATCTCATCAAATATTACTCTCCGAAATCATCCTTCTTATCATTATCGTACAATCACTCATCGCTGGCATTGATTCGTCAATATGACCGTCACCTGATCGAAAATCTGCTCACATCCGAGAATCTGCACGAAGTCCAGTTCGGAGCCCTTCTACTATCAGTCTATCCTCCAACATCATCCGATCTTGTTATAAATCTATTGCAGGCTGCGAAACGGCTCAATAATTTCATTCCGAACTATCACCTAATTATATCCCGCATGAAATCTTCACACCGAATTCAGCTGGCCATCACGATCTGCGATCTTTTTCTCTCCGATGACGACGTCGTCATGGAATCGAATTTCCGAAGAGGAACGTCGATTCGGACTTGCTGGGACAACTCAATTCAGGATCTGTCTCGCTCATCAATTCGTGACCTCTCTCTGCGCCTTTCCCGGAAACTGTCTCCCTTCTGGTGGACCGAACTATTCGAACCTCTGATTCGCGGCCTCTTGATCAACTATGAGATCGCTTCCGATCATGTCTCGGAATCTGCGAATTCTCGCATTCGTGATCGTTCGCGCAAGGAGTTTCGCGGCGCTTTACACAAAACCTGTGATAAGAACGAATATTCGGACGAAGCCGCGATTCGATGCTGCATGATATCCGAAAAGACGACGGATTCCGTGCTAACGGATCTGATGGAAAACCGCGCTAACAATGCTCACTTCGTGTAATGTTTCCGCCGCTGTCTTGTGAAAACCCTAAACCCTGTAGTCAAATAGGAGCGCTCTTCCGAACCGATATTCATGAGCTGATGAAGGACCATAGGCTGACGGGTCCAACGGGTCGGCTCAAAGCCAACACGAAGACAACGAGTTTATTGCCGCGGTTACTCCGACATATTCCGAACGATTTCTGGCTGTTTAAGAGATTATCGCTTCATACATTGTAAGCTGCGGCGAAATCGTCCTGATAGGGTTTCTAAGATGGCTGCTGCCAGGGCTGCTCAGGATCCACAGCTTTTCAGCGATTGTTGGTCGAAATGGGACAAACTCTTGCATCAGCCATGGTCGAAATTTCAAGGGATTTTTTCTCCATTTTTGCACAAAATCGAGATTTCTTTATTTTATTTTCGATCGTTTTTTACGTCTTTGACAATTGTTGTGTCAGGTCTGTTAATGGGACGAAAGTCTCTTATCGTCATTATGCCGTGTGGATGAACATTGGCGAATCCCATCAATTTCTAATGAACAAGCCCTCAGTCCGATATTCCGAGTTTTTTACGGCTTTTGCGAGTGCCAAGGAGCAAATCGCTGCGGATTTTCTCGACATTGTACACGTTCTCAGCAGACAGTGGGTTTTTCCTCAAAATTTCATTCTTTTTTGTGAACGGAACCTCCAAAATTCTGAAACGACATTTTTCTTTTAATTTTCATTCTTCTGTGAACGGAACTTTGCAGAAATCTGAAACTTTTTTTTTTAATTTTATTCTTTTTTGTGAACGGAACCTGCAGAAATCTGAAACGACCTTCAGGCTGGATCCGTCTCGTTATGGTTGGTCTCATTATTGTGAGCAACGCTCTCATGCAGAAGCCGCTTCCCATCTGCTGAAAATCTCTCATGTCCCGGATCATTTCCATCGTAATCTTCTGGATGTAGTTTTGGGCGCGCTTTCTGCCATGAACGAGTCCGATCTCGCGGAAGTCTGTTCCGGTATCCTGAAGCATCCGCTATTAGAGAATTCGCAGTTTACAATCGACCAGTTATCTGCTGCTGCAGCCAGAATCCATCACGCAGACGATCTCATCATAATTTCCTCTTTAGCGTCAAATCTTCCAGAATTTGCCGCCCCGTTTCACGGCATAATTTCCGCACGATTCAGCTGGGGTTTCTGTAACCGGATGTCGCATAGCTCGCGGCTCGCACTCGTGCCGCAATTCCCGCAACATACCCTCTGTCAGTTACGTTACCCTCACCACTGTTTCCGTTACCATTGACCGCCTGTTAGTCCTCGACCCGGTTCGCCATTTTCTCCGTCCCGGACAACAACCCTCGATTCCCGAGCCGATCCGCCATAATCCGGATTTTTTCCAATCGCTGCTTTCCTATCCGGAGATAGATCAAGATCTCATCTTCCCATGGATGACCGGTCTCCTGACAAGTCCGTACTGGACCAGCACGGCCGATGATTGCCGGATTGTACTCGAAGTGGTTGGCGTGTCACGGATCGATTCCGAGACGTGTCGGGAGCTGCTATCTGTAATGTTACAGGATGCGAATCGGACTCCGGATCGTCGTCGTGATCGTTGGTGGAATCTGTGCGTCCCCTTCATACAATCGTGGTTCCGGGATCCATCCGCTCACGATTTCATGATGATTTCGACCAAGTTCCCGCAGTACAATCTCGGTATCCGTGATACATAGACCATGAGAAGTCTATTAATGATGCGATTTAGTTATTGATCCGAAGCGGATCTTTCGCCTGCCTGGATTCGATTCGTTCATTGAAGAACACCTTCAATATCGCTGCTTTTTCGATTTGTTAATAACAGCGCTGCCTTCTTTGAAGCCCGAACAGCTCCTTCCAACCGCTATCTGCATGATGCAATCTCCCTTCTGGGATCATTCTAACGACGATCTATTCCAATCGATTTTCACAGCGGCATCATCGTCGTACGACCTCACGGGTTTATTAACAGCCGTCTTACAAAACCCGGACGCCGTTTCTTGCAAACGAAACCCTAACCCTCTGCGCCCTGTTCTCCTTCGCTTATTTGATCAATTATCCGGAGATCAACAGAATGCCGTCTGTGACTCCTGCCCCGATTCTGCAAACTGTAAACCCTAACCCTAACACATTCATTTCTCTCTTAATATCAAATAGATCTGCTGGCCAGAGCGAGACCGTTCAAGATCACGCAAGATAATCTGGAATCGGTAACTTTTTTGTTTTTATTTTTCGAAAAAATTTCTCCTGCTTTTTATCTTCGAATGCTTTTTTTTCATTGAGAATTGTGCAGGTGCGGGATTTCGTCACTGTTAGATGTGCAATATGCCTTGATGGAATGCGCGATCAGAATGGCAATCCGGTCGAAGGCCTCGATAATGTATTGGATCTTTACAAAGAAAAAGTCCGCTGAGTTCGTGTTTAGGAGAAACATGAAATCTGCTCGCTGCATGTCTGTCCGCATTTCCTGCATCTCGATTGTGTCAAAGGGTACATGGCCGCATGCCGTGGCGCTTTCCGCTGCCCTCTCTGTCGACTCGATGTCCAACTACTTTCCGAATGATTGTAATAAAAACATGCTCGCTTCTCCCTCACATTTGTATGATGAATGCTGCTTTCTAAAACCATCTCCAACAACCTGGATACTTTCTGTTTCATATTGACAGCGTTGTTTAGCCCGTTCCGAAAACAGGGATATTTTTGGACGGCAAAACCCATTTTGTTTTTTTCGAGAGCGTAGTGAACTTTAACTCATAGAATCGAAAATCCATGGCCGGCGCTTTCAAACGCTCTCACTGCGCTCCGATCTGTCGTCATTACCGCTGAATACGTGACAAATCATGGAGATGGCAACGGCTATCGCACGAACGGTAACCGAGCGAGTATCACGTTCATATGCAGAAGAGAATTCCTTCCTGCTTAAGAGCAAAGAGAGTCTGAAGGACCAGAAGAAGGCGCGCAGGCATTCGCGCTGTCAGCAAGAACGATCAATACGACAGACTTGTCCGCGACTCCCCTCACAAGACCCAGTTTAACATACGCCTATCGGGCGTTTGCGAAGTCAAGCGTCGCATCTGGGATACGAAAACACGCTGGAACCAGGTCTACCTGTGTAACGAAACAGTATTGGAAGATTACCATCACGTTACGTTGAACGCCGCATCACGCCCCCTGTTAATGTTCTAGAATGAATACTCATCACCATAAGCATAATATCTAGTTTCAGATAAGCCACACAAATTGACGAATTCGAAAACCATTTCGAAAATTTTACGACCCTGGTAGTAGAACAGTGTAGAATAGAAACCACATAGTTGTCATATACTGATATCTGATAAGCACAAACTTGAACAGGAAACATGCAGTATAACTCGAACAGAACAGTACAAATTACAGAAAATCCTTCAAATAACAATTGTGCAACGAAAATGTGGAAAAACAATCGTTCGGATGAAAGGGAAGCGAGATTTTACAGACCTGCACTAACGGAAAATGGACTTCCAACTCAGAGGAACATTACTGGCTTTTTTTAGACGAATAAATGCGAGCGGAATCCCGAGCACACAGCAGAACACTTCCAATAATGTTTATGGAATCACATGGACAGCAATTACAGAAAACAGATAATGAAAACAGACGAGATACAAAATTTTTTTCCTCATTATTCTCCAATGGAATGCTTTTCTCACTCAACGAAGAGAAAACAATACAGCTTGAATTGTTAACCAAAGCCCAAACCGTAGATATATTATATGTATATCTGAAACCGGATGGCATATGAATTCTGAATGGTTTCCCAAATTATACATCGACAGACACTGGCAGACAAAGCGCCATCTACTGACTTAAATGACCTAAAAGACAGCAAAAATTATGCGAGGATACTGACTCAATGTATCGCTATAGCAAATTCGGTGCTGTTAATCAATCCAATAAACATTCCACCTGATCACGACACTCCAACTAAAAGGAAATATTGGAAACCTCGTCTTTAAAGAACAATTGAGCACCTTTCACATCACATACAAATATAATATTAGGGGCGATCTGAACACCAGGGATATTCGTTTCGGTGTAAACCTTACAGATAGTTATTACTATTTAGATCGAATTCTACTCAACGTTGACATCATCAGGGATAGAAACACTCGAACTCGAGAACGCAAAAACGTCGATGTAACTTTAGTCAAAAAGATCAAAGAGATTAGATCAATATCGAACAGAGTACTACACAAATTATCGTAATCCTACCAAAACAAAAATCGAACTTGGACATGCCGCATATGACTCCGAAAAACGTAACGCAGGAAAACCGAAAAATTTTCCTTTGAGAAACGTTTCATTTTTGACCGAGTTTGTTTAGCAGCAGCCCAGGGGCCGCGTCTAAGTCAAAACAACAGAGCGCAGGCATAAACTGCGCCACTGGTAAGGTGACAACGCCGGCCATGCCGCCATGGGCTGCCTCCATTGACAAACAGGGTGATACCGCTGCAACGACGCCACAACCACCTTGCCATGGAAACGTTCGGCAAGACCGATTTGGGTGCTGTGTTGAAGAGCGGCACAAGCGGCAGCCGTACCCCTAGCCGGACCCCCAGCCGGACCCCTAGCCGGACTCCTAGCCGCACCCCTAGCCGCACACCCGGCCGTACTCCCATCACCCGTCCTCCAACTACCCGTCCTCGGGTTCCGCCGCCGCCGTCGTTCACATCCTGTGATGATCCCACCTGCACGACTGGACGCGACGTTTTGCCAGTTGCCCACCCGGCAAATTCCCCATAAGCGGTAACAATATCGGTCATGCTGTCCCACAGGTACTGACTGCTTGTTATAGGCTCGAATCAGCTGAAGGCTACGGGCGCTTTTCCGGTCGCCGTACTGGTCCTGATGCTGTTACACCTGCCAAAAATGAATCCGGTCGTGAAGACGTTGATCTCGGCGTGTCTTTTGACTTCATTCATGTCTTTGTCATTCTGAATACAATTCATTCTCAGTTTTCATCTTATATCACTATGCTGTGAGCTAGTATACTATCAGGAGCGTTTAATATCTGATCGGCAACATGAATATCGTGATAGCTGCTGAATCAACATCCCATTGAATCCGAATCTCGCGAATACATTCGTTAATGATACAGTCGGATGGGCAATGGGACATGATAGAATCGACGTAGAATCAAGACTACGTATTAGCTTAAAAGATGATTACAGTCCTCCCTCTCTGTAACGACACTCTGTATAACGACATCTTCATATAAGCACGATAATGTTACATTGTACGGATATTGTTGTATGGATTCTCTACAAGTACATCAATGACATGGCGGCGCGGCCCATGCCTGTCAGATGACATTCTAATGGGGCTCTTCGTTTCTCATCTCGATCATTAACAATACAAACTTGAGTTTCTACCATTGTCTCGTCACCCTTAGACGAGCCGGTGGTAGGGCATTGCGTCTGGCGCTCAGACCCCTTTATCTCATGGCCCCAATTCCTTCGAGAAAGAGAGCTTCGTTCGGGATAGCCGAGAAACAGTTGATTTGCCGAATCTACAATGACAACCTTACAGAGAAAAAAACTAGAATCGCAGAGCTGGTTTCTGAAAGATTGGGTTATCAGGTATGCCGCTCGACTATTTATGGCATTGTAAGAGACGCTAAGAAGTACGAGAATCATGCACATTCACCTGACTTGAAAAGAGCCAGGCCATGCAAATTTCCTTCTCTAGATTCTGCACTTATTCGCTGGATCGCGCAAGCAAATGCCAACAATGAAGTCATTTCTGAAGACATAATCGTTCAAAAAGCTTCGGAAATGAGAATCGCCCTGAACATCGGCAAAGAACTACGTCTTTCCAATGGATGGTTGCAAAAATTTAAGAAACGACATCAACTGAAAAGTTTTGTTTTGCATGGAGAGGCGTCAGAGCAATTCGACGACAATCTGCCAATAGAAGAAGAGCCCGGTTTAGATTATTTCATCGACGAAGAAATCAACGAAGCCAGCTCTGATTGTGAGCAAACTGAAGCTAACGACGACAAATCGAAGCGGATCGAAAATTTGCTACGCACTTTTCAGGATAACCCCAGAGATCTGCCAGAAGAAATTCATGAAGCTTGCAAGGCTTTAATATTGTATCTATTTGAGAAATAAACCTTTAAAACGATTCTCTGCAATTACTGCTTCAAGTAGCTAATACATTCAAATGGTCTATAACCCGTTAGAACCCCCATAGACTTTTATACCGACAATGTCGTTATATAGAAAACTCCGCCAGTGTCGTTATAAAGAGGGCTTTTCCAAATGCCAGCGAGTTACCATCAAGTCAACCATCACAATAATCTGCGTATTGGATCGTATTTGGTGTGAGAAAAAGTACTATTTAAAATCGAATTTGACAGAACTCATGCTCTGTTCAATGAACATGATCGAAATGATTGCATTGTAACAAGAAAAATGACGATAAAAACCACTGAATCGATACGCGACTCCGCCAACAACGAAAATACAGCTCAGCATTTCTCATACAAAGCGACCAATGTAGCAAAAAAACCATGCTGTCAAGTTAACAAAAAAATATGAAGCTCCTAGAAAAATGTGTCAACAAGCATGCACAACTTCATCGGAGGAATCTTCAACTATTTACTTACCTTGAATGGGAGAAACTCGTATTGTATAGAACCTGCCTAGACCTCACAGCATAGTAATAAAAAATGAGAATTGAGAATAAGTTTTATTCATAATGACAAAGACATGAATGAAGCCAAAAGACACGTCGAGATCAACATCTTCATGACCGGGTTCAATTTCGGCAGGTTTAACAGCATCAGGACCAGTACGGCAATCGGCAAAACGCCCGTTGGCTTCAGCTGATTAGAGGCTATAACAAGCAGTCAGTACCGGTGGGACAGCATAACCGAGTCAGTCCAGCAATGTTACCGTTACGGTTTCTGCCGGCTGCGCCTCCAGCTGGGTAGACAACTCCACGACTACGGCCGCCGCTTGAGCTGCTACCGCCGCCGCCGCCACGACCGCCGCCGCCGCCGCCACGACCGCCGCCGCCGCCGCCCCGTAACGAGCGGCGGTCGAGGCCGTCGGCCGGTAACGAACCAACCAAGTCGTCGTTGTCGAGAGCTTTCAGATGGACCATGATGTGTTGATGATGCAGACCTGTTTGTTCAATGGAGTCAGCCCTTTCCCCTCGACGGGTCAACACCAGTCAAGCAGTTTTTTCGGCGGACTTTTGGTTTGGACTATGGCGAGGCCCTTAACATAACTCTCTTAATCGATTTTGAAAAGTTTCTCAAAGGAATGCGCCTGCGATGATAATTATCGATCTTTAATTTTATGTTACAAGAGCATTCTGTCTTGTTTTTGTTGTGTTGGATTAAATAATCATATTTTAGGTAAATGAGATTTTTTAATAATTGGAGATCAACTGATATTGAGATCAACTGATATTGGCGCGTGCCAAGTATTCGTGAATCTTAAAACCTGCTACAACTTGCATGATTGAATTTGTTTTCATACACTCTCTTTTGGATACTTTTGTTCAGTCTACTTTGTTTGTCTTAGTCTGTCTCTTCACTGCCGTAGTTATGAATGATGACTCTCAATTTTAATTTACGGGTGAAATAATGTCCGCTCAGAAAATGAATAGTAGGAGCTTCTATAGTGACCATTTGTGTCCCGGTAAACTCTTTTTTCCGTCACAAAACACTATATGTCATCTATCCCTTTCGCTCCTCTATACTGAGGTCTCGATCGAGTAAAAAGTCCCCTTTTATTGGTTAGATAAGCGGTGCGATGACTCGGGAGCAGAGGGTAGGACGCGGGGGACCGGTGTCCTGCAACGGAGCGACGTCAGGGAGTCCTCGGAGGCGGAGCGGCGGGGCACGGAGTGGAGCGGAGAGAGGGTCGGAGTGGAGCGGTGAGGGGATCGTAGTGGAGCGTAGGAAGGACGTACGGAGCGGTGCCGGTGAGACGGAGGCGGAGCGGAGACGAAGGTCGGAGGGGAGTCGGAGGTGAGGCGAGGCGAGAGAACGAAGCAATAGAGAGTCGGAGACGAGATGAGAAACGTATGAATTTTGGAGTTG
>RBZT01000471.1:0-14296 GCA_003693705.1 Polymyxa betae
GTTTCTGGTTTAAATTTGAGCTCCTTTTTCACATATTCATGACGTGTTATCTTACCATGAAATCGTTGATAGATTAACACAATTAGAAGACACAACACAACACCACCAGTTGATATGTATCATCAACCTAGACGCATCCAATGCAATCCAATTATAGTCAGTGTTGAGGTACTTCCGTTTCATGTGATGTTGCTCGGAGACGGGCAGAAGTGTACCGTGGCCCCGATCGGGGGGCGTACCAGCCACTGGAACCCGCCCACACCAATTCGTTCGGCTGCGTATATCTTTGTCTCACAGCATCTAACTACTATGCGAACAGTTAGCTGCAGAGTAAGTAATATATTTCGGATGAAGCGTCCCATCATTCGTGAATGTTTGAAGCAACACGCTGTACTGGAAACTGAATTGATGGGAGCTATATTGGTGTTCTTATCAGAATTTGAATATATCGCCAGACTTGTAGTTGTCTTAGCGATGTAACCCAGTAGTATATAAGCATGACGAACGGATCTTGCTCTCATGTATTGAATAAAACAAGGCTGCCTGACAGATTGATGACAAAAAATGAGCAACCAATGATCAGTGTCGGCCTTACAGCCAGTATCTGTCACGGAGGCAAACAAAGCGTCGTCAAGGACGTCGGAATTTGTGCCTGTACAGCAATGAGCATTATTTGATGCTTTTGGCTCTAGATTATCTGATGTCCATTCCAGCAACTGTATGAGAAATGCAACTTGTCGAAGGGCACCATGAGCATGTTTAAGCCGAATAAAGTTGCACCAGCAAACAGGAAAATCGGAAAAAGAAATGTCTCAATAATGTTATCGATAAACTTCGGATTCTGATGAGGCTACGAAAGCAGATAAATCTCTGCAATTGTGTATTCGATGGTAACTATAATGATAACACGTGATTGACGATATACGGAACACAAGCTTATTGCATTCATCTTTTAGGCACCATTCTCGACAGAAAATCGAACAGAAAAAGCCCAAACGCATTTCCGGACAAGTGTTGCAAAGATGGTCAGATCGTGAGTTAAACGATTATTATATCCACTTTAGATACATTCTCACAGCTGTTTCTCTACTATACTATTGAAGGGCGTTATTAGATGACTGTTGTGACATGGAAGCAACTTCCATGTTTTCTCTGGGATCCGTTCAATCACGAAACACCAATAACGATGGTTCAGGTTCAATTCAACATCCGGAATTCTGCATTCCGATAGCATTCTACGTAGAACTGGTTCTTCAAAATGAATCAATTCGAATCGCAGTCCGGGATAACATTGTATAACTGCACTGGTGGTGGAGTGGTCTAACACGTACGATTCAGGTTCGTATCTTGCTTGCAAGGCGCGGGTTCGAATCCCGTCTGGTGCAATCTTTTTTTGGGCTCCAGTGTGTGGCTCTTGATAGCTATTAATGACAGAAATGCCCTTATGCTGATGTTCACCCGTTTATTAGCTTTGATTTCAATGCTGAGCCTGACGGATAACGTCCACCATCAAATGGATTTTCTCCCAGGTCGTCTTCAAAGATCTCATCAGAAGACGATCTGGAATATCCACGGACTGTAACGTAACAATTCAGTCAGATAGTGGAAGCACGAAACGAACTATCGTTACCTGTTCGGCGACCTTCTGGTCAGGATTAGGTAGACTGCAGCTGCTCAGCTGCAAGTCAGATTTTTTATGACTCATCTGTAGGAAACATAACACAACAAACATGTAACGTAATTTCACGTAAACTCTGTGGCACCTTTCTGATCTTGTTCCGGGGCGTCTCTGAGATCTGGGTTGTGGTACGGGGCCGTTTAACCGACGAATTAGACATCTGTTGATGTTACAGAAGTGAATAACGTGATTGATTATGAATGGGTGCACTTCTGACATTTTTGCGTGGCTTCCGGGAACTGGTAGAGCCTGGTTCGACATGACTCTGTAACTTTAAGCCGAGATCAGCGAGTGGTAATGTTACAGAATTAGAGACAGGATCATGATTTGATGAGTTCTGGGGATTAAGTTCATCAGTAGATGAAATGGATTGAAGGTCTGTCTCAGATTCAGACAGTTGAATTTCATTCATAATGTCCTGAAAGCTAGGGTTTAGGGTTTGAGCTCGTCCTTTTACAGTACACAGATATACCGGAATAAGTTCGCAATCGGAATTAAGAAGTTCTGTGAACGAACAGGGTGGAAACGAGTCGTCCTTTTACATTGTATGAGAAACATAAAAACATTCTCGACATGTAACATTGCAACAAACTCTACCTCAGCGGAATGTAATGTTACCGCAGTCCCTTCATGTAACATAACTTGACTTAACAAAGCAGGTTTGATCCCAATGTCTGGGAGGGTTGGTAACGAAGATGGGAACACGGCCTCCGCTGAGCCATAGTTCACAGCCTGCAACATAAATATAACAGCATGGCAACATTATCACAGCTGGTACCTGTTTGGAATTATGTATCACATTTTCAAGCTCATTCGGACTGGAGCAGTTTCGAGGACCTTCGTCATAGCTACACGGGAATTGTAACGGGATAGTTTCCGCTGAAAGAATTTGGTCTTACAGGTCCAGGCATTCTCCAGTATCATGAAATTTCCCGGCATCGTTGTCTGTAACATGAATCAAGAAGCATCTCAATAAATGCAACGATACGTTACACGCAACGGAGCATCTGATTGGTTGAATAATAACTTCCGATTCCGGCTCCGATTCAACTCTGTCGCAGATTGTAGTACGCGACTCCTCTGAGACCGGCTGATGCAATACAGGAGCCTGTAACATTAACAGTCAGAGAATTTCGGGTAACTAAAAGCGGCTTACATGTACAGTATCGACACTGTCAAACTCTTGTATAGGGTTAGAGTTTAGTATATCGTCTATCCATTATTCTCTATGAGCGCATCCGACATCGGTGCGGCCTCCAAACATGGGACCATCTCCGGTAACGTTATCAAATCCGGACAGGTAACGTCATCGAACACATCTTCGAGCATGTTCTCAGCAGTTTCCCACTCCTACACGTGACGTTACCAGCCGAACATGTAACATTACATCTATGTATCGTTACCCTGAAAGAGGGCACCGGCGGTGTCCCAGTAGAGAGGCTCCGGATGAGATAGATCCAGTATGTGATGGTTAAATTGATCATCATGAGATAAGACCGCCTCTGTGATGATCTGTGAGGCCATCCAGACAGACAGAGCTGTAATCATCGAGTGACGTCGCCACATTGGTTGTTGTTCTGGAGAGACGTCTCCACAATAGTTTCTTGATGAGACTTGATTGAGACCATCCAATCTCGGATCTACGGACCATCTGACTACGGATTTTTTCACGATTGATCAAAGTCTGTTTGCTGGGCTTACCCCATCGCTTCACCTATTAATTGAGTAACGCCTGAGAGCTATCGCCGTGGTCTACATCTTGATTCCGGCTCACTTGGGAGCTCGTAGTCAACCTTCATAAAATGTTGAAGGTGACCTGTTAATTAAACTTGACTGCTTAATAGATTTTTGCTCTGTTACTGATTTCGTATCCATTTTTGATTTAAATCGACGGAGCTCTATTGAATCATCTGCAAGATTGACCGCTGTTGGTGTTTGCGATGACAATAACGATTGCAAACGAATCTATGACCAGCAATAGTGCACCCTCATTGAGATGTAGCTGAAGTGATGGGGTGAAGTCAGGATCTTTCACTTAGAGAAAAATGATTGGTATTGGTCTTGTAAGCAATAAAGACTTCTAACTTGAGCTTTGATTAGAATCCATGAGAATAATGTGCTTAAGAGCAACATTTGATTTGGATCTGACAATGCGGTCATACAATTGTAGACTAAGAGGAATGAGAGCGTTTTAAATAATCTTGAAGATAAGCCGGACTGTCAGAAAACGATTTTTTACAGATAATTTGGCAGATTTGAACGATCAGATAATTTTCGCCAGTTTTGAAAGAATGTAACGAAATAAGAAACATCGCCAGAATTACTTGAAGAATTCGATTCCAATTTGACACCAGGAATGCAGCTGTTCATCTCTAGGTAAGATATACTATCAATCCAGAAACAATGCCGGCCTAATTGAAGAGTTGCAAGGGCTCAATTTCAACTTTTCCTTCACTTTTCGGACGTCCTTTTGTTTGAACTTGAAGTGGATTGCGAATTCGTGACTCCGATTGATCTCTTTGGCGTATGATATTGATATATCAAATTATTCACTGATTTTGATTTGCCCTTTCATCGTACATATAGCTCCGTGCGTCACATAGCGAAAGTACGTTAATCTGCGACCTGTCGCCTACATAGCAGAGTCAGATTTTAAAATCATCACTCAGCTGAGTAGATGTTTGCTGTAATGCTTGTTGCTGTAATTGCGCCATGTCGACCGTCGCAATTTAAGTTAGAAGTCTTGTCATCTCCTTTCCCCTTCACTCTTCGATTCTATGAGCTTAAGCTTTTTGTGAAACCATTTCTTTTAGCAAATGATTTAGACACTTGAACTTTTTAAGGAGCTCATTGCTTTGCAGAGTTGCTTTGTCCCCTTCTGCTTGTTAGATGTGGCAGTGTTTGATTCCTTGAGGGTATTCTTGACACGGTTTTTAAGACGCTCCTCATTGAAAAAGTGCTCGGGATAAAAGACTTTGAACTCAACCATCAACTCATACAAGCGTCAGCAACATGGCTTCAAAAGGCAAACATTATTGCCTTCTTTTCACACAGAAGAAAGAAGTATTTGTAATGCATTCTTTCTCGTCTCACTGTATTCAGAGAGATATCGATAACAAGACGACATGAGTGCGGTTAATTGCTCGTTTTGAAGCAATTAGCGACTCGCTTGCCAAGCGATGACGACTCAGATGAAACAATAACAGAGATATCTCTGCGTAGAATGCGCACCCCAAACTCGTAGCGAACTCCGATCGAGAACTACGGGATTGAATAATTTACGGATCTCTCTATGTATATGAATGGAAGATCACAATCCAGTATTCTTCGATATTCTACATCATACTTTCCATACTGTTAGTCAGTTAATGGGCTGTATTTCCATAATCTCGGCTTTTCGATAATTTCAGGAAAGAGCCGATCACGATTGGCTTGCTACAGCTTGCCCAATAACGAAATCCACTGATAAGCAATGAATCGTCCGCATTATAATACAGCACAAGATTATGTACCAAGTTTCCAGTCCATCACCGCCGTTCGTTTCCGTTTCCGGCATTGTTGACGCAGAAGGAAGCTTTTCACAAGTTGGAGCTCAGAATCCGAAGCCCTGAAAGCCGCCAAATTCAGCGTGCATTGTAGATTGATGGGAACGTTGTCATCAACTAGATCGGCAGGAACTTTGCCTTCAACGACATTCGGTAACGAGTTGATTTCCTTCCTGAAACATAACAGGATCAGATACCGTAAGCAGTTTTGATACCGATATCACACAGGTCGTCCAGGAATCGTGCTGCGCGCTGAGCCAGGACCAGTACGACGTCGCCAAGCGCGTCAGGAGACAGCTTACCAATGATGGGCCGGATCGCCTCGTAACAGGAGTGTTGAGGTCCGTGGCGGAGTAGCCAGGTCAGGATATTTTGTCCGGAGATAACGGCCCGTTCCAAAGCGGCTGGGCGCCAGCACAGAATCGAAGACCGAAACAGAGTCCGATATGCAAACCAAATCGGCTAGAAGCTTGAGCTTTTCGGATTCTCTATACACGGAAAGAATTGAGACAGAATGCAATATGTCAACGAGAAGCTGAATATCACAGTCTAACGGAAGACAGAATTAAAAAAAGTTTCAAAAAGATTAGAAAAATAGTTTAAAAAGTGGAAACAGTTGGAATAGACCCAGCTGAAGCTAACAGAATGTGAAATGACGTACATTTGCAGATTGGGTGACCTTGCAAAAACTGACGCAAGCTCGGGACGGAGACCGTCACTGTGTTCCAAAAGACGCAGCAGAAGGGAACAGACGACAGATTGCGATCGCTGCCTATATTGATCCAGATCGTGTCCAACGAAAAGATTCGCTTTCAACGAGAACCTAAACAGCATTAGTGGCCAAATCCAAACATAAGGGAGCTCGCCCAACCTATGGTCCAGTACGAATCGTAACGATCGGAGTAGCAGTTCTCGGTGAGAGTCCATAATATTAACGGGTTTTCCGCTAAAGCGAGCGAATTCAGACCAATCGAAAAACCGCGAAAAATATATAAGATCATGGTAATGTTATCTGAGATAATCGAGAAGGAAAACGGCATCGGCATCGGTCATGAGCTCGAACAGTAAATCAGGGCCTGGGGCGCTGGCAGCAAGCATGACTTCGGCCAAGCAATGGTTGCGCTGCGGCAGCGCCTCTGGCAGCCAGTACGACAAGACCTGGAGCCGGCCGACGTCGTTCTCGGCCCGCAGTGAATTCAGCAGAACCGGAGCGAAGATTCGAGCCCAGAGCGACGGCGATAAGCTGGCAAAATCCGCGCGGCATCTGGCCAGCGATTCCGGCGTCAGATAGTTCCGGACCCGTTGGACCTCGAAGCGCCACTCCGGATTTTCTCTATTGAAAACATTAGAAGACGACAGAAAAGAAGATGTATCAGAACCACATAAAGTGAGAAATCAAAAATAAAGCACTGAAAAAAAGCACGCAAGGAACTGAGGAAACTTTGAGTACGACACGTACAAGATGAGAAACTTCAGAACCGATTGCAGGGACTCCTGGGAGAATCCGCCATAGAGATCGTCGGAGAAGGCGACATCGTCGCCGTGCTCAATAGAGATGCCCTTTAAACTGCGGAGTAAATCCATGATGAGATCAGCCTCCAGCTCACCCAGAGCTGGGCCCGCCAGAGACGCAACCGTGCCAGCAATCGCAAGCTGATCGATGCACTCCGACTTCCTGAGCAGAGATGTCAGACAGCGAATGCCGTATAAAAAACGCACCAGAAAAAAAGCTAAAGGGAAATAATCAACCATTAACAGCAGATAAATTCATTGCCGAATAGGAAGAGCTGATTATAATTTCGAAAGAGTTCAACAGGAAATGGAATGCAGCATTACAAGGCAGCTTTAGACAGGTCTGTGATTGCGGACTGAAATAGGTACGGGGAATCTGAGATCATGGCATGAAGGTTTCCGCCAACCTCAGCCAGTTCATCCTGCATTAGTGATGACAAAAACCTTGGAGTCCTGAACGCAGAAATCACATTCAGATTATCATGCAAGAATGAAAAAAATCGTCAAATTTCGCGTTTCGAAGCACTGAATCGGGAAAAAACAACAATCATGACAAACGACAGAATTTTTGCAAAATAAGAGGAAACAATCGGAAAAAAAATGCAGGAATCTAATATCAAATAACAATTACATCAATAACAAGTGAGCGATTTGGGAGAGAGAGTGTAAGAAAGGAACATGGATTATGAAAAGAGAACTTACAAGATTCGGACGATTCCGTTGATGATTTTCTGTTTCGATTTGGCGCTGAGACCCGCCAACAAAAGGCGCGGTTGCAGAGAACGACCAACGAACAGCCGCATAAAATGCCGACGGATAAATCGGACCCGTTCGCTTCATGCGCATGTTCACCAGTTTCACATTTAACATGTACAGATGGTGATGGTCCGGCCGGATTTGCTCCTCGTACCTGCGAAGGGCAGAGACTAAGAGTAGTTGAAATAAAAACTTCAAAAATGTCATGAACTTGCGAAAGAAGAGTGATTAAAAAAATGAAACAAAAGCAATAAACGAAAAAAGCGAAAAGTTGAAGCAACGATACCTTGTACTAATGAGGATTTCGAGGATTGTTTTTCTCGACAACGGCTCCGGTTTGTTCAGTTCCGTGGAATTCATGCGCGACATAGCTGATATACTGGCCCGCCAAAACTGGTCCGAAACGTGCCCCAACACGGAGTACGAACTGAAGGAATGAATGCTGGTTTCCGGATAAAAGCCGAAGAAAACCGGCAGTGAACGTTTGGAGTCGAACTCGGCACGATTGTATGCGATGGCGGCCGCCTCGTATATAGCCGCAACGGTCAGGTCGTCGTTCTGGGATACACTGATATGATCGGTTAGAGAATTTGATTAAAAAACAAAAAAAGATTAAAAACAGTTAGAAATGCAATAGTAAAGTAAAATATACAGACCAAAGATAAACAGAGTAACAAAAGAACAAAGGCCGCAGAACGATTGTAAGAAGGTCGTTATTATTGGGAATGCAACAAAAGCCTACAAGATGGAGACAAAAGATAGAAAAATATCCCCAACCAATAACAAGCCAGTTGAGATTTACCTATGAATAACGTCCCATAAGTCTTGAGAAAGAAAGATTGATGACATATGAGGACCAAGGGCAGCAATAGCCCGAATCCATTTCGGGGCATTCTCGGCTAAAGTCTGTTCCTTCTTCCTGTAACGAATCAGAATTCAATCGTTTGACGACACAGCATCTGGTACATTTTCTTAAGCATCCTATTAATGATCGAGTTGATCAGTTCCATCGGTACGATGCCGACAATCCGATCCAGCCCGTCTATCTCTTCAGATAGAATCATCTCGGTTATACTCCTTCGTAGCCATGAAAGGTCCCACACGTGGCCGAAACAGGGTGTTGGCCAGAAAATCCCACGAGCAACAGTCATGGCCTCGATAAGATGCGTGTTTAGACGATTTCCTCTGAAATAAAACATTCATATCACATATGAAGAGAAAAACGTCATAATCATTATCCAACATAAACAGTTGTGAAAATGTGCACCGTCAAAATAACGAAACAATACTACAGTTAGCGTACCTTTCAATTATGACAGATTCAATAAGACGAGTGACATGGTCGGAACTCAAATCCAGGCCCAGTACGCTCAAGGCCAGCACACAGCGTCCGGTGCGCTGAAACAAACCCCGGAGTAGATCCAGATTCTGGTCTTCTTGCTGACCATATTCGGCCATGCGGGCAGCCACAGCGAATAGAAGGAGCAGCTTCCTTTGTTGATGGATCGTCAATTCCGCGTAATCCATTCTAAAAGAAAGACAATTTCTTGTTAGAGAACAAAATCAGCCAGATAAGCGAAAGTTAAAGAAAGTGAAAGAGATTCTGGCAGCAGAATCTAACTCAGAAGCACGAGAAGAATAAGCTAAAACATCGCCAAAATATGTAGAAAACCAGCAGATAGGTAAAAAGGAGAAAAAATTACTGGAAGAGTTTGTCAATGCAGTGGGCGATGGATTTCGGTCCGAAGCTAAGGATGATATTAGCAAGTCGTTGGACGAAAGCGCCATTCAGAGCGTGGCGTATCAAGGCCGATACAAGGGCGTCGCTGGCGTCCGGCAGGGCGCGCTGCACGAACGAGCGAGTCGGGTTCGGGCCGTAGAAGGCCAGGCCGAGCACGTGGTTGACGATCCGACCTGCATGGACGTCGACAATGGCGTCCCAGGTCTTGGTCGACCCCAACACCACCAGCTGACGAAGTATCGAATAACATTCGAAGAAGTCGCCTTCACCAGCCCTTTTCACCAGCTGACGGAACTTTTTTGTGAATTTGTGCGTACAGTCACATAAAAAGTATGTAAACCCCAATAAACTGAGGCGGCCGTTCAGACGGAGAATCTGGATTGTTGAATGAACAGAATAAAGCCTCAATAATGGAAGCAAAAAATTGTAGGAGGAAAATGATAGAAGTAATCGAGCTACCTCTTCAGATACGACCTCCTCGGAGCATCCGCCTATAAGAGGATCGACGACGCGGTTACCATCGGGAGTTATTCGATCCGAGATGCAGAGCAGAGCTCGCATCTGTAACAGTTCTGATATGGAGCGCTGATCAACCCGCCATGGAGCGAGGCCTTTCTTTATCCAACCAGTCTCAACATCTAGCAGAGAGCTCAGTTATTTCCCCATACTGTACAAGCCAAGCAATCCCCTTCCTGATACTGAGCCTATCTGAGACCTTGGCTGCAATCAGCTCTAATGCTGCAGAGTTTCTGGAAGAGAACTATGGTGGTGTCTCTCCTCCCGACCTCCAGGTTACAGACACCGGATCTGAAAGAAGCCACATCTCTTTAACATCCATTATAGGAACCCCTTCACCTAAATTCATGCTCAATCCAAGACTACTCGGATCTTCCCAATTTAAACAACCTCTTTAACCTGGATGTAGATTTTGATGTACGAAATAATATGTAGCTGTGATGATATGAAATTTATCATTCAGATATTCAATGAGAATGAAATTCCTGATATGTTGGACACCCGACTTGATATTGGAACTTTATCAACATCAACATCTTTATTACATCATACAGATAATGTGCCTGCTCTACCTCCTATTCAGGAAACTATCAATGTGATATTTCGTTATCATGTCTCATGTCTAAACAATCTCTGAGATTTTCATAATCAGAATGATGAACCAGTTGAAATTATTTCCCGGAAACGTCCTCGTATCGAAGAGATATCAATGACTATAACTGTCTTTGCAAGTTTCTGGTGACCTTATGATGAGCCGTTCTGTCTCTCTGTATATTGACTGTAGATTAGATCAAAGAGCCCAATGATGAAGAACTTCACTCTCTGTCTTCAGCTTATGATGATGCAGTTCAATGCTCCGTGATCAACACTCCATTCATTATCAATATAAAAGGACATGATCTGAATATGAGCGAAATCAAACAAATCCGTTATGCTCAGAGCACATTACAGAAGCTGATTTTGATTGCGAATTTGTATCGGAAAATGATCTGGGCCTCCCGGACATATGATTGGTCTTGGAGGAAAGTTAATGGGAAAATTCGGTATTCCCTGTATGAGCTGTGTCATCCTGTATTGCGTTGTGTCGTGAAATGCTGCCAGAAAGATCTCCGGAAGTTTCAAACGCTCTGGGGGAATCCTTTCAGTCCAAGGAAGCTCCATATGAGATGTTTCGGAGATAAATGCCCATCAAAACTGTTAAATGCCTATCCGACTATGAATCAGGTCCGAGGTAGTTCTTTCATCTCTATTGACCCTCCTGATCTACAGACTGACAACAATCCTGCCGTAAAACTGATGAAATTTGGTTCACCAGAACAGGATTTTCTGCCAAATTTGGGCATGCATTTTGAATTCGGAAAGGTTTTTGATTTTGGTGTGGAGAAGATCACAAACTACACTACTCTGTGCGCTTTTCTGGTGAGATTTTTCCATTATAAAATGGGAATCTCACTCTGAATCTGAAATTCAGAAAAAACAGCCTGATGGTGACGAATACGCGTTTCTTACAGATACAAACATATTGTTCTCATCAAATAGCAGAAAACGTGCCGCAAAAAGCCCCATTATTATCAATGTTCTCGATGATCAGCTCATATTGACCGAAATCTCGGAAATCTCAAGTTCGGAGACCACGTTAGAAAAGTTGATATTGGTGGCCAGTCTATGTCGAAAAATAGTTCTGGCCAAGATTACCGACCCGAAATTGGACATGAAACGTGAAGGCTGTGACCATTGGCTGCGGGATACATGTTACCCAGTACTTTCCTGCATTAGAATTTGCTGTCAGAATGATCTTCGGATCTTTCAAGCTCGTTGGGGGATCCCGTTCCCGCATAGTCATTTTCGAATGCTTTGTTCTAGACACAAAGGCAAAAGTAAACAGTGCGGATTTGAGACTCTCATTGTCAGTAACGATAAGAAATACTCCATCAAATCACAACTAGTTTGTGATAGGGAAGATCATGCGCATTTCTTATTGAGATATTCTATGAAGGGATTGAGACGGTATTACTGTGTCAAGTTTTTTTGTGTTTTCTAAATATATCACAGAAACTCATGTTGGAGTGTCTTCAGCGAATGAATAGTTACATGAAGAAGAAGCGGATAGAGAAGGACTTGCTAATTGTCTATTGAGATATTCTCTGAAAGGATTCGAGACGGTATCACTGTGTTCATGTTTATTGGTATTTTCTGAATATATCACAGAAGCTCATGTTGGAGTGTATTCAGCGAATGAATAGTGAACTGAAGGAGCAGAGTTCGAAGCCATCATCTGATCTGAGTGAATATCTCCGAGATTCTTTAAATCCGATATTATACTGTCTTAAACATCATTGTAATAATGATGTCAATTATTTCTCTCATATATTTGGAGTCTATGTGGATCATTATCAATTTCAACGCAATCACTGTCCTGGACATACTGGACAATGTCCTGCTCTATCTGCAGTGCATTCTCACCAAAGTATTTAATCAGTAAAGAATGTTTAATTTGTCTCAGCTCTACAAGTGGAGTTGAATACCATAATCCAAAAATGACAAATTATTTTCCAAAAATGACAAACCCTAATCCAAAAATGACAAACCCTAAGGGTGAGCAAGGCGGCCGTTTCCTGGCCGTGGCTGCCGGTAAATCCTGGCTGCGGTTTCTTCGGAACGAGGGTTTTCCCAAATGGGTTTTATTATATTCTTACAAAAAATTCTAATTAAGTGATGATGTTGGACGCTGTCTAGAATCACCCTTTATGGATCCGATTTTTTGGTTAAGAAATACTGCCTGTATCGCTTTGTTGTATTTATTGCTGTTCCAGGGGGGCATGAGAGCCAAGAATGTCCGTCAGTGGAACAGGCCACACAATGTTTGATCTCATCTCTTTCAGTGCACTCTTTAACGCATTTGCCGCACCGGATTTTTTGGCATTGTGCGTCGGAGCAGTCAGATATTTGCATGACCGGAAAATCTTGGACATGCGGTTGCTAGGTGATGCAACGCGATATCTGCGTTTGATTATTGCAAAATATCCTTCGTTGATAATGTAATTGGCCTGATCAGGGTAGTTGTAAACATAGCTTGATACATCCTGGCTTGCTGAGTGTGATGACTTGGACTGGTTCAGGTCCTGAGCAGACTGCAAGCAAACCCTTGGATTTGATAATGCACTCTGGGACATTGAACCGCGTGTCGATCATCGTCAGATTGGGCAGTTCCATGGGGTGTGATATTGTTTGGTAGGTCCCTTTTGAATGCAGTCTCTTTGACAATTTTGTTACTGACCACGTCAGTTCCCCTGGTTTCCAGTTTGACACCGAAGGCAGCGCGTAATCCAAGTGCAAAGGCGGCATCTCGGTTCGCCATCAATTCCGGTACAGAACAGTTGTGTCGTTGAAGCGTATCATGCAATACCTAGAAGGAACAATGAAACTTTGTATCAAGCATGGCGGACGATACTAGACACTGAGCAGCTATGTTGATGCCAGCTTCGCGGGAGGCGTCGACGATCGCAAGTCGACGCCCTAGTTCGTGTTCCTGCTGAACGACGGCCCATCAGCTGGGCGAGTCGGACGACAGGGGTGCCCAACTTTGTCGGCGACCGCAGCCGAGTGTGGCATTGGGCACGTGACGGCTACAAGAAAGCTGATGTGGCTCTGCCCACTTTCTCTTCGGCGATTGGCGACCCAGAGCCGGAGGCCACGGTTGTTTATGAAAACTACCTAGGGCTCCGACTCGGTCGGATACTGCCCGAGTATCGGTGCTCTGATCGGATACCGGTAGGGCATCGGTACTAGGGAGCTATCCGACCGGTTGTTAAACTGCGTACTGACTTCTCCCGAACACATTGATTGTCGTCTCGTCTCTCTGCCTCTTTGTAGCCTTGTAATGGCGTCATGGCGTTCGACACACGATCTCGTAAGCGGCGAGCCTTCACGCCCTCGGGCACACCGGCTGCTGCCGCCCGTGTTTGCCAATTTCTTCGGGCAAACCGAATCCGGTCGAACAGGATATGGCTGTATCTTCGACATCGTCATCATCTGCTACTGTTTGCTCTTCTGCTGCATGTATATCGCAGCAAATTCCCTGCTCTACCGATCTTGAAACGAGGGATAATATTAGAGTGCGTTTGGCAACAAATGAGTACAAAACTGTAGTTTTCTTAAAACTACCGTTTTCTGCGGGGACCACCACAGTTTTAGTTTTTGTACAGTTTTGCTGCCAGACGCACTTCAAAAACTACAGTTTTGCTGCCAAATAAAATAATAGCCACTTTGAGAAAAGCAACCATCTGCTATATTCTTGACTCATCGGTGCGCAAACAGAGCCATGGCTTGCAGACGATGTAGAAAATGTCCATTCGCACTAAAGTATCGATTTGGCCTGGACTTTGGAGGTGAGACATGGCTCTTTCAGCAGATACACGGTGACGTACCAGGCTGTTACGAAGACGGTAATCTGCTCTACGAGATCCATAACAACAGTTATATGAGAAAACGTTGAACTTTTATTCTCAATTTCGAGTTTAGTTTCAAAACTGTAAAGGGGCGGGTACG